>JAUEPR010000122.1:0-120635 GCA_030435655.1 Armillaria novae-zelandiae
TTCTGATATGGGTTGTATTCTCTCTCTCGAAGTTCCTAGCTACTCTAAGTGCTAGAGCGCGTGGCTGACAAGCTTTGCACTATTACACCGGGGGCTCGAAACTTGTACTCTACATCTACACTACAGTATTTATACAATTCTACATCATACACGTCGATACAACTTAATACAGTACTGTTAGAACCTCGGAACATTCTTCCTTGCAACACGCGCGCGTTGTTATAGCATGCCCAGGGCTGGACACTTGGTTGGAGGTCTATCTCGAGACCACACTCTGTTTCCTCATGGTTGAGACTCCACTCGCACTGCGCTCTTTGCGTTGGCATGTCACTCGTCATTTCCTCGGAGTATACCTGGACTGACAACCAATCATATAGGCTGTATCCTATTCTAAAGTTGAGTTTCTAGGTTTCTCTGGTTGGTGGGGGATACCCATGGTAAGCCTAGGCACTGCGCTCTTTGGCCAAACCGGGTTCTCTTGGAGTTATCAATACTCAGGCATTATTTGGGACACGCACGCGCATGCCACGCGATCAGGACCCTGTGCGTCATCAATCAATGTGTCACGTAGTTCTCTTGGGATCAGGCATGTCTTTTATTACGTCTGCAGATCATGTATGCAATCTGTTGATAGTGCATTCAGTATCGAGTGCTGAGCTCTTGTACTTAGTGTGACCTCAATGAAGTAGCATACTAAGTTAGAGCATGCACTCTACCAATAGTCACTTCAGACTTGCACGCAGCGCGCGTGGCAGATCAATCCTTCTCATATCATGTCTGTCTCTCATCAATTCATTGGAGCGCGTCTCTGATCTGCCTCTAGTGTATTCAATATCAAGTGCTGAGCTCTCATACTTAGTGTGACCTCAACCAGTATCATTCTAAGTTAGAGTATGCACTCTACTAATTGTCACTCGAGGTTGTACTGCACGCGACTCGGTATCGTGCTCCATACATATATTACTGCACTCTGTGTGTTTGACACTGCGCTCTATGCATAGAGTATTGCGCTCTTTCTGTATTTTGTGTTACCTCAGTAACTAGCCCTTATACCATGTATGTATTCATACATATCGCAAAATTACATGGCTAGACACGATGAGAGCGTGTCACCGGAGTCTGAAATCACTTGAAATTAACTTCCCACAGTCTTTCGGAAGCTTCGACAACGTGGTAAACATTCAATCCTAAAAATAGCCTTGCTCGGTTGCCATCTTGATGGAGAAACCTAGCCATTCCCCTTCAAATGGAAAGGAATAACTTCTTGTTCTGCCGTATGGTGAAGCAGAATTTAATTCCCAAGGCACTGCATGTATTGCTGAATGTGACATCGACGAGGGAATATGGTGACCAGACCGAATAACGGACACACTGTTTGCTGTTTGTTAAAAGGCTGATGCATAATTACAATGTTGAAGTTTTAACGTGATTCATCGAGCTCGATGAGTAGCCTGTTTTTTCTGTTTTTCATCTTTTTCAAGCTTTGTGAACAAGTTAGCTGCGCAAATAAGAATGAGCTTCTCCTAAGAGGTTTTCATCCATTTGAAAAGGGGTATGTGTGATGGTTATCTCAAAAGCTTGACATTGTTGGGAGTCTTCAAGTTTTTGTAAGCACAGCCCAACTTTGTGCAGACCGAGGCCAGCAACAAAACAATCCATTTGCGAAAGTTGGAAGATTTGAACAATGTCGCTTGCAGTAAGATGAACCGACACCAGCATAGTATCAAACTCTGACGTAAACCCAAAAGGGTGACAAGTGCTGCGACAGCTGCAACCATCCCAGAATGCAATCTTCCTTGAATTTGTCAAGAATGTATGTGTCATGAGTGTTATGAATCTGTTGTTTGTTTAGTATGAAAAAAATGGGGCCGGTTGTCCCCACTAGAACATCCTGTACGATTTAACGTACACTTAGAAGACAGCGAAGTCCAATCGGCAACATAATACGGAATGGATGTAGCGTGTGTTACATACCAACCCCGGTGTCCAGAAAGATTAGCAATCACCACGATGGAGCAACGTCTGTTTCCATTCTGTTCCGGCCCATCCAATTTCAATTTCTCTTCATGCCGAACCAGTACCTCCCTCGTGGTAAGTTGCACTTCTGAGATTTTAAGTAGATCGCAGTGGTAGCTAATGTTGCAAAGTTCCCGACGAAATCATTAGACCAAGACTCGAAGAACTTTGGCAATGCCAGGGGAATATGATGGATGAGATCATCTGTCAAGAATTGCAAAAGGTTTTCGACACAAAGAAATACACCTTAAGGCATGTTTTCTTCCCGCATCTGTTCATTTTTGTTTCTGATCAGTTTCCTAGCTTGACGACTTTCAAAAGAATCAGAAAACGATTAGGATTTTTGAATACCAGACAGCAAAAACATACCGTTGAGACGATCAGCGAAGATCTAACAGCCTTGCGTGTCCGGTTCCCAAAAGCCGGTTATTTTGAGTTAAGAAAGAATCTCAGCAGGGAGAAAAATAAAAGAGTGTCCAGGAAAGTCTTTTCAATGTGGACAGTGTCGGCATCGTTCTGACTCAATCGCAGAGATCGAATCAAAGAATGGGTTCATCTAATGGAGCCGGATTCTGCTGCTAGATGCCTACGGGGGCAGTTCAATCGCAAGGTTTTCCATTGCGCCGGTGTCAACAATATCTGGTGTATGGACCAGCACGATAAGTGGAAATACCGATTCGGTCTCTGCTTGCATCATGGCCTCGATCCTTTTACGGGAGTCATTAAATGGATGAAAGTTTGGTGGAACAACTCCAACCCAATACTAATTTGCAAATACTATCTAGATATCAGTGGAGAAAACTGGTCGTACGCCTCATATCGACTCTTTTATTGTATACGTTGTTCTTAGACACTTTTAGATGGGCCGCTCCTCACACAAAGCGATATGGGTAACGAGAATGGCAATGTGGCCCGGGCGCAAAGTTACCTTCGACAATGGGCAGATCCTTCCTTGAACGGTACCATTCAGCACCGCTGGAAATTCGACAAGAAAAACATTCCATCTGAAATCCTTTGGAGTGTCTTCTGAAGGACATTCACCTTCGGGTTTGAAGGAGTACTGCAACACGGCGTTGAGCAAGGGTGGTACGATCCGAATATTCCTTTGGACGCATAGGTTTCCGCTTACCAGCTTCAAAGTGAAATGCATACTGAATTCGCAGCAGTTTGGTCTTTCGCTATCTCTTTATTCCTTGGCTTCAACACGAATGTGATGAATATGTGACTCGTAACAATACCCACAAGAAAAGGCATGATCGAAACGTCGCTCGACCAAATGGAGTGCCGATATTGATTGAACAGGCGCCAGAGAGATTTGGTGCTGAAGACTTCAAGGTATTTAATGGCGTTCTTATTCTGTTCAGACGCTAACTTTTATTTTGTAAAGGTGGCTTTCAGTGCAGAGTCTATCAATGAAGCAAGGCAACTCTATGCACCACCCGATCATCCGGTCTTAAAACTCGTCCCGGACACTTTCGCCACCCTGGCACATGGATTCATAACAGATTTGGGTAATCCGGAAGTCAACCAGAATGTCAGTCTGGGATATCTATCTTTCCCTTAGGGCTAAATTTTATGACGCCGGTATTTTCACATCCCAAGATTGGGAAGTTGCTGCCAGTCTGGACAATGGGGTTAATACTGATCCACATCGCCCAGGTAAAGCTGATCTAAATCTCTATTCTCTCAATATTTGAAATTGAAGCCATACCATGTAGAACCCGTAACTTCAGATGATGAGGTTCCAGGTGAAGAAAAAGATGAAGAGGACAATTTTGACAACTCCGGGGAGGCACCTGTTATTGAGATGTCACCCGAAGAATTCGCTGAATATTTGAATAATTCTACTTAGCATATGAACTGTGTCATCGAGCTCGATGACCAATTTCATAATCTTTAATTCTGCCATCAAAAATCTGTGCTGAACAATGGTAACACATGCTCTTCTACCCTCACTTGATTTAACCTAATGTAATGCATAATGTCTTAAAAAGAACCCACAAATATAGTGGGGATGTGCAGTTGGATGGCCCAAAATGGGGTGGGACTGACACTCACCGGTCCAGGGACATAATAGCATTTCCGGAACCCCAAAATATTCCCTATTCTCCGAAGATTATCTTTGACAGCAAAGGCGGCATTCTCGTCATCGACAATTGTTCCATTTGAAAAAGAAACAAAAATGTTGCCAACACAAAATTGATCGGCATATGTGAACACTCAGTGGCGTTATATTTTGCTTCCATTTCATTCCGAACACCGGGGGGGTTGCGCAGGGATTTGCCTATCAATGTCCACCAGCAGGACAGGAAAGTAGATTTAAATTTCATTTTTCGGCCACCATACGGGCCCATTACGTCTCTGTTCCTGAGGAAAACTTGAACCCATTCATTGCAGAACATGCGACCGAGGACCCATCGGCATTTCGTCTTTCCTTGCAGGATTGGGAGGTGTGGCCCGAGATAACAGCTGCTTTTGATAGTCCTGGAAGGGTTTTTTGGTCGAGTTATTCTCGGGAAACGATCTGGAGTATTTTATGATGAATATGTTCACAACGGCATGACTTTGAATGGAACTGAAGTATATTTCTTTTCAGGGAACTTGCTCTTACACAGCTAAGCGAACATATGGATTTGATTCGTTCAAAAGTGTCTTCCTCTGCGTGATGTCTAGGTTGATGATCCCGTGCAGGCCTGTAGCTCCTTTCTCGACTAATGATACAGCCCCACCTCGACGCCCAGAAAATGATCGATATAGATGGAACGTTGAAGGTAAGAACATTGCAGCGGAAATCATCTGGAGTGATGTACGAAGGACTGCTAGAGCAGTCTAGTGCGAGATGGCCTTTAGCAAGGGATGGTAGGGTGCAGACATCCCATTGCAAATGTAACCTTTCCTTAATTACCTTTACCAGTGGTTCTCAATACGGCAGTTCACTCCAATGCAGATCTGAGGTCTATGTGATGATATACCACCCGTGGATAGTTTACATTTATCGCAATATCTTTGATCATACCTATGGCGGTAAACGCTCAGCGTTGCAACAGAACAGTAAGTGTCAAGAAGGTGAAATCCATTATTTCAAACGTTGGGAATGATGACAAATCAAATCATCCACCGAAAATGCCGTAGATCGCCGATGTCAAATTGACAATCTTTCTACCAACACAACCGCCATGTCAACTGAAGCACTGCAATTCGAAAATGCCTATAGTAAGTTATTTCGACCTCGTTGCTACACAGTTTTCCTTCGTTTTCAATTCACAACCCTTTTGTTTTTCAGGTGAAAATTTACGAGGATATTCTGCTGGCTAAACAATTGTCTTTAGTTTGGTCGTTACCCGTTCTGTGTCGACAATTCCTCACCACACCTCTGGATCCGGAAAAATGGATCCGGATGCAGGCAGTTACCAGTGATCAGGATAGGGAAATCTTAGAGTTTGGAAAGGCTATGGGACGAACTCTTAAATTCGTCGCAGATGAAAGTTGGAGCAAAGGTGATCCACCAAAAGATAGCATCGATTTTATTCTTCCTGTTCGTGGCACGCACAAATCTGCAAACCACTTAGACACACTTGTACTGGTGAAGGCGATGGACATCGCCGCAGGTTTTCTGAGATTGCCTACCCGAATCTTACTACCCTAGTTTTGGGAAAGTGATTAAATTGGAGAATAGTCACGTTGGGGTACGTTCCCTTGCAAATTGTGCGTTAATCATACACCTGATCATGATGTCAGTATCTTAAAAGGCTCGATGATTGGCCGAGGAAACTTGAACAAATCCAAACATCCTTTAGGATGTACAGTGAACGAACGTCTATACTGCTTCCGGCTGTAGTACCAGGTAGAGATGAAGGCGAGGTCATCCTCCATAACGACTGTATGTCTCCTCGCGAACCATTGGAAGCATGAATCAGCAAAGAGTTGGCTCAAGGCCTTGTGCGTCTTGGATGGCGTCGCCTTCCACATATGGGTACTCTGCTTTGTGAGTTTTTCCCGAACACGTGTTCCTTACCTATAAGAATAATTCGCCTTTAGCAACGTGGAGTGGAACAGACGTCATTGTGGAAAAGGTACATCAAATTTTCATGCAAAGGAACCATTTCTTATAAGATTGAAGTTTCACCGAAGACAACTTTCAGCACCCTGACGTCCAAATGATCATGGCAAACGATGATACGCTTAAGAAGTTCAAAGAAAATTTACCGAGATGGAAGCAAGTGTTTGCCAATGCAGTGGCAATTTCGCCATTAGTGCTGATTTTGGGAAAAGGAATCAGGTCAGATGTTAAACACTTTCCAAGCATTACAAGTAAGAAACCTTTCGCTTGTGTTCGTTAATTTGTCATTGAAGTTGTTCTATAAGATCGGAGGACGACTATCCTCCCTGGGGAAGCCAGACTTACTTCTCCGTATTGAAGAATTGCTTTGGCGATGCATCATTGGCGTAGCTTGGGGTTCTTGGACTAGCGATGTCGGGATAAAACGATTCCTTGAACAAGTGCAACCGCTACTTGCGAAAATACAACATGCAGGAGAACAAAACAGAGAAGGAGCGACTTGGGTGAGAATGGAATGACCACGTCTGGTTTTCTAAGGCCCTTTCTTTCGCACTACACAACCCAATACCGGGTTTGGAATCCAAAGCTGGCATCCATACTTGTCAATGGCTCCAGAGCACTGAAGACAAATGGATGGCATCATTGGTCAGGACTAAAGGTGTATCTACTATAGAAGCCAAGCAAGGATACGCAGTCACAAGGAGGAGAGGAAGGTCTTGCTCTCGGTCTCCAGCACCACGAATCACTTTGCCGTGCAGGTCGAGGAGCGTCATTTCTTATCGCACTAGACCCTCATTTCCAGGGTTCCCTCACGACGATGTTCGCAAGGTTCATCAATGCTTGACGTTCAGGGTACAGAGATGGGGCCATGAAAACTTTTGTGACTTTCTGGATGAAAAGACAGGAAAGGAACCTTGGCGCCTTCCCGCAGCTACAGCACCTCTGACCATGGAAGACGTTGATCCAATGTCGGTTGAAGAAATCATCGTCGGGAATTTGCCTCAAAGTCAGGAACATGACAACTCCCTTTTGAACGTGAAAGAAGTTGAATATCATATGAAAAAACTGACTCAAGACGATAATCGGAGTTGGCGAACTTTGATGCTGATGGCCCCACATTTGCGAATTACCGGGAATGCAGTGCCTGTTTCCGCTCTCTCAAGGAAACGTAGACAAAGTAGAAGTCCCGAAGCCTCCGATGCAAAGGCCAAAAAAACCAAGGTTGATCGCAACCTCTCCCGGTCTGAGATCGGAATTCATTCTCCACTTGTTTGGGTTCAATCCACAGACACTCACGCAAGCTTTGATTATTTTCCCCTGCAGTTAAATGTGGGTGTCGGTCGTCCTTCTCATTTCTTACAGTTTACGGACATTTGAATACTCTAGGAGGTGGACGATCGTGAAATGATTACTGCTTGGAATGATTGCATCATGCTAGACAATCCTAGGTACAGGCTTCCAGAAACAGGAAAGGGCATGGACGATTCCATGATAACCACAATGGCACATAGTGTCGTGATGGACAATCCTTCTGCGATGTTGGAAACCTTCTGGAACTACAATATATACCACTACATGCGGGCCCATCATCCTTTGAGTTGGTCACTACCAAACTTATCTCTAGTCGGAAACGTTGACAGTCTTCGAGAGGTTCAAGGTTCGTGATTTATCTCATCAGCACAAAGATACTTTTCAACCATACACCAGATCATCAACGACGAGCTTCCAAGGAGACAAAGGACAACATTAATGTCAATATGTCATTAAGGGAATTGTTTGAAGAAGGACTCGAGCAGGAAGGTCATGTTTTGAATGCTCTTGCCCTGCCATGTACGACTTTGTATGATTCCGACCCCTTACAATTGTAAGCATGCCCCAGATTTGTCGTCGTTCTATCCTTATGATTGTTCCAGTATCCTATCAAGCCACTGTCAAGCATTTGAACACACATCTGATATGCCGGCAGATATATTTGATACAACGTATCCAGGATCCGCAACAAGCTTCTGGTTGGTGGCTACCAAGGGCGCCATCAGCTACATGCATTGTGATTGCCATGGTGTTGGTACGGTTGTGGAGGTCCTTTGTGGGAGGAAATTGTGGTACATCTTCCGGCGTCGTGGTAGTTCAGCCAATGATAGCATGATAGAAGAGTACATGGGGGACTGGGCACCTGGTTTCATTCCAAGTCCAGATGAATGGGAGGCCGAGGTGGTACTGCTGGAACCTGGGTCGGCCTTGTAAGTGTGCAACAATTACTGTGTCGAATATACTAATGGCGGTGCAGTTATATGTGTCCTGATACACATCATGCTGTGCTTACACTCGAAAACTCGATCGTTAAGGGACATCATATCTATGCAACGACTACACTGGCCAAATCTGTCACGGGATGGATTCACACCTGCATGCTGGAATACAGAATTGCCAATGTTCTACACCCTGAGCTTCACAAACTCCTCCTCCGCATCATGTGTCATTTCTACAGGGTTATGACTAACGACGATGACAAAGGATGTAAGTTACTTTAATTTCTGATGATGACTTTCCTGTCTCACTTTTCATTATTTCAGTCCACTATTCGGAGATTCCTGAAATGTCAAGGAATGGCCTGCTCGACATAATCGCTTTGGGAAACTTGTGCATATTTTCATCGGTGCTGCTTCCTTGCATTGAGGAGAGTCCCAAGCAGGTCAAAATAGCGATTGCCACGGCAACTGGTGCCTATCTATCTCTCATCAGGTACTTGAAGGCACGATACCATTTGATTTTTCTTTCCTCCCCAGAGAATGAGGCAGCAGCAAAATTGCCATGCGTTCGATCTATGGATATAGGAGATTTCGCTGTCAGCTCCGCAGCTCATTTTGGCCGATCCTTAATCTACTACTCTCACATGGCCTACAAGCTGCGGATGTGTCTCCATGATGACTCAAATGTGCTGCATGCTTTGAAATCCATGAAGAACAAGGTTAACGTGTCACTGAATATGTTCCTGCACATCGACCTTATGGACGAATTTTTGTACACTTATAAGAACGAACAGAAGAAGTGCCTGCATCTCCGTCCTGTTTTTGACGTTCGGCACAAGGAAGACATTTTGGGTAAGTGCGAGTTTTGAATTTTGTCCCCTATACTCATTGACGAACTTAGACCTTGGGATTTACAATGCATGTGATATGTTTGAAAGCAGTCAAGCAAGCGTCAAACATATGGAAATGAAGGATTTCAATGGAAAAGAAACAGACAATGAAGGGTCATTCGATGAGGAAGAGCAGAGTCAATCAGGCGATCAGGATGAGGAGAACAGTGAAGATGCATCTGGGTCGGAGTACAAGCCGTAAATTTTATACAACGTGATTTATGTACAAAAAACGCACTTGATTTGTCGATGTTGAAGTTTTGGTGAAAAAAACGGGCCAGTGAGAGAAGTAATAAAAATGACTAACCTATCCGGACATATAAATATCAAGTACGAACGGCAGGTCTACAAGCGGGACAGTAGTGTACTGTGTTGCTTTCGGATTGACAGGCAGCCTACTTGCAAGCAAGAAGTAGACAGTATTATTGTTCTTTATATCTCAAGGCAATGAAAAGTGTACAAGAGTATATTTTGATACATATCTATTCAGTACAGATTCCCTGCCATTTGAACATGAGCCTTTGCAGTGAGCTTGTTGAGCGTTGCAATATGGATGCAGGTCAAAAGACAGGTGTACACTTTGAGTCGAGGAAGTTTCCGGGAAGTGAAAGAGGAGAAGAAATGATTATCACCTGATGCTTAAAATATTCTACGATATTCTGTCTACAAACAGTGTTCAGCAAGCTTGAACAAAAAAGCTTTCCGATTTGTTCGGGTTCAGGCATCCTCGGTCCCGCCCGTTTCCTCTGGTACAAATCTGCTCTTGTCCCTCTTGGCTTTGTATCGGAAGATGAACTGACAGCAACTAGTGATCACCTACCAGAACATTTTAAGACTCAACCAAGGAGAATGACCATCCCCTCAAAGACGGTCAAAGTGGAAGCACAATATTGCCGATGTTTCTGAAGTGCCTTTCTTGTTCATCGAGCTCAATGACTCCAACAATATTGCCAGTGTTTGTGGTAGTACATTCTTCATCATCGAGCTCGATGGCTTACCTAAGTATTTCCAAAATAGGTATATGAAAGTACATCTAATTGGCCAACACTGTCCAATGAATCAGGGTGAATTTACTGGAAAAAATGCCTCTAAGGCATTTGCAATTCATTGATCCCCAGGCACCGGGTGTATGAGGAGCGGGAGGGATACATTACGTTATATCAAGTAATAAACCAGAAATATTCGAAATTCTGTGCGAATAAGTATGGTCGAAACAGATAACACCGCCCATATAGAAAGTCATCTCCATAATGTAAGGGTGGGTGAACAAATAAGTAGCTCTGGAGTAAGGAATAAGCCGAAAGACATTTGAGTTTTACAAGGTGAACTTACCTGGAGGTTCAGCGAGAGGGTTCAGCAAGAGTTACGAGAGCTCTGGCCGACACCACCAGGTAGATATAGTCTGTTAGAACTGAAGACATGGGGAGGAACTTGAAATGCCAGTTAGTTCCGTGACTCAGTAGAAGGCGGCGCATAGTCATGGATGACACGGCTCAGACTCCCTGGGGAGGCCTCCCAATGGGAGGCTGAGACCGCATATCATGGATATATAGCAACACCTGCAGGAGGTGTGAGGAGCGAGGATGTGACCCCGTGTTGGAGACTTACGAATTAGACTGTAATTAATACTAGTCTTTAAACACCATTTACGACTATTCCTATTCATTTGACATGATCTTTGCTCTCAGTTAAACTGCCTGACATTGATGGTACAAATCAAGTCAAATTCTTCAGAAAAAATGTACTATACATGGTTACATTTTTATATTTAAAGCTCGCGACACTTGGCAAGAAATAAAGTTTTGGCATCCACCTCGAATGCGTTCACCTTTCACTTTTTACCTCCCTTTCTGCGTGACTCAGTCTTCCACACATTGAGCCCATGTTGGAGACCATGGCACGTTTTCAAATCTTGCCACATCTTAGCACCAGAGAGAACAATGTCATCTTCCTCGTCATCGACGAACAGGGATCTTCCTGGAATGACAATGTCACCTTGTTCTTTATCTGACATCTGGGGGTATTATTAGTCAGTTGGTTGTTCATATTAGAGAAGATTTGAATACATGTACCTTCCACATTCTGACAAGTCTGCAGTCGACATAAGTGTGGTCATTTTCGTCATCAGAAGTCAACATCCAGAGGCACTCATATTCTGGTGGTCCCGATTCTGGAACCACCTTCCAAGGACGGTCACCATTATGCCCATAAACCTTGCCATGTTGGAATTGCTTTATCTCTGCACCGCGTAAAGTCCCTGTGCCACCGGATGTGAAGGCGATAAACTCCACGTATTGGAGTGACTTGCAAGAGTGAAGATTCAAGCCATACACCAGCCATAAGAGGCCTTGCAGGCCAAGGACTAGGCATACCAAATCCCAGAGCAGCTTCGTCCGGCTCTCAGAGTATGCTACCTGAAACGAGACACAAGGCACACCATAGCCGTCTTTGTTTGGGTCTGACATGTCAAAAATGTTCAGATCCAGAATTTTGACTCCATTGTAGACTGGAAGGTCGCTGCCCCCAACCTGAAGGTTGTGAGCCCATTTGTACGTATGGACACAGCGGTTGAGTTCTTGTAATACGCTTTCATGAATTATAGTAGGAATAGTGACAATGACTTTGCTGTCGATAACGTCCCATCTAACGGATCTTGTCAAAGACTTTTCTCAGATCAGGAAATATTACTCACTTTCCCCCGTACATCTCGGTCACCTCAACGAAGTGGGTCCTGAACCAGGACAATGAATCCGGGTCGAGCTGTGTTTCTAAGCTATCTCCAGCTTCAGCATTTTGGATTCGGCCTAGGAAGTCCTGCAGTGCTTGGGGGGCGATGTCTTTCTTCTCGACGGTCTTGGGTGACCCAAGAATGCTGGGGCTGGCCTTGACTGCAGGCCTTGTGGATGGTTGTGAGGGGTAAACGGCATGGTAGGACAATGAGCAACCACTGGAACCCATAACTACTGCCATGTCTGCACGATGATGAATGTGGAACGGTAAGGCGATGCCACCCCGCCCTGGAAATGAGGGTTTATATTCACGTGACAAGGTTCCACTTTGGTACAAAAATAAAATCATACTCATTGGTGCTTTCGTTAGTTCTAGAAACGTTCCCAGAAGGAACTCAGGAAGGACCCCCAAAAGAAAAGAAAAAAAGGTTATCATGCTGATTCATGATCATCACTTTATTACCACTGGTCAGCCATCCCAGCATTTGTTGCGGTAAGTTTAAAATAAAATCATATTCATTGGTGCTTTTGTTAGTTCTAGAAACGTTCCCAGAAGGAACTCAGGAAGGACCCCCAAAAGAAAAGAAAAAAAGGTTATCATGCTGATTCATGATCATCATTTTATACCACTGGTCAGCCATCCCGGCATTTGTTGCAGCAAGTTTTATAGCAGAAAAAGTTCAATAAATGGAAGATGTAAGTGATTGGCAGGGTCAGAGGTGGTAAATGATCGACCTCGATCGATTTTGATCTGCAACGCTAAAATTAAGTAACATGTTCATGGGGAATGTATCAATTCATTCTATGCTTGACGTCCAAAATTTCTTCATGAAATCTCAGTCAATTATATTTACATTTCCCCCCAAACTCCCTTTTCCCACATCGCACCCTTCCCCATCTTGATCGCCTTAATATATATACTATAAACACTTTTTGTATAACACACTTCCACACAATGACAACTTTTTCATCATTGCTCCTGCTCTTGCATAACAGGGCTTCCCCCAGGATGATGATATCATGTTGGTCCCGCTCAGTGATCTGGAGGTAGTATTAGTTGGTGTTTCATGTCATAAATAATTCCAAGGGAATTCAAACCTTCCACGATTGCACTAGTTCATATAATCCATGACCTCTAAATAGCTCCTTTGGGGAGTATAGATTTACCCCATACAAAACTTGTAGGTAGCCTTGCAGGCCCAAAGAGTAGTCGACATCATTTGACTAATCTTGGCCTGAAAGGCCAACTACAACTGGCACATGAGATATTGAATTTACACTCCCTTAAATTGATATATATGGACGTCATTGCCATTCATCAAAGATGTTGATGTCAAGACCAGGATGGTTCATTGAGGAAACTCTTGTGTCTAATGGTAGGAATTAGTAAGTATGACCTTGCTGTTAATGACCTCCCACCTAACAGATGTTAGCAGGAATGCTCTCAGATTGGGAATCGGAAAGTGTCACACTGGCCTTGACTGCTGGTTGATTCTTTGGGGAGGGCTACGAGCTGTAAAAGCAGTAGAGGATGACAAGCGAGCAGCAGAACCCACAGCCACTGCCATGTCTGCACGATGATGAGTGTTGAATGATAAGGGTTGCTACTCACCTGTTCATCAGCAAATATGGCTAATTAAGTCTTTAATATATATATTTTGCAATGCCTAAGTTTATGAATATGTGTTTTAAAGTGTTTGATAAATTTATTTCAAAAGAGAAAATATTAATATATAACCATGTTAATCAAATGAAAATATTAGCTAATCAGACACTGACATATAAAGTCATAGAAGGGTACCAGGGGTTCTAAGGCACCGATCACAAAAAGTTGAGCAGGTCAGTCTTGTATTCGGTAAAAGACTGACGAGCGAAAATGTTGGAGAAACCTCCACTGCTGAAGCTGGCAGCAGTCTCGGGTATGACCTGTTTTGCGCCTATGGAAGTGATGGCTACATAGAAATGTTAATCTCATGTCAGCAGTTCCTCCTAAACGACTTGATCTTCACACGAGCGATCTGAAGGGAACGTGGGAATAAAGGCCGTGCAAGCTTCGCCTGCCAAAATTCAGATCTTGACAGGCAAGAAAAGCAGCATTAGGCAAACCCTGTGGACTGCTCCCCACCCCACCATCGCCGGGATACATGTCCGCTTATTCGGGGCCCAGGGGGGGGGAATCAAATCTTACCTGATGCAAAAGGAATTGACACGCCTCGAGCACTGAGTGCCATGAAGGCATTGTAAAAGCATCTATGCACCTTAAATCTTGCCACGAATAGACAGCGTTGGAAACAACTCACGTTGCAATACCAGACGAAATATCCGTCTCGTCGAAGCTATACGCGGTCGTTAGAACCTATAGACGTACTATGGAGTTAACCAATTCGGAACAGATAAACAACCTACTTAAGGTGGGCTAGTTCCAACAAGCAGGAAGTTGACGAGTGAATGTCTGTAAGCCAGTTAGAAGCATCAATGGGATAAAGGTATATAACAAAGTTTACCTCTGGCGCCCGTACAAGATACAGTGCCTAAATATGGGAATATCGATTTCGCTCTATGTATCTGCCAGAACTTGGCGTAGCGTGAGGAGAGGTGATTGTAGTAGAAGAGAGTTGAACTTGACATTCCCGACGGCAGACGCGGTTCTTACTCCCGCCGCGGCACGACTCCGTTCGGCAAGGGGTACACGTATATAATGACGCCCAAACTTGTCCAACGTCATGTTCGACTCCTACCTCGATTTCGACCGATTCTTCTTCCATCTATAGCCTTATTCAGGTGAAAAAGATTTGACATAAAAGGCGGATGGCTCCGTTTCACCTTCCATCCACAAACCACTACCGTCGCTATCACCACTACACAGTGTAGCATTACCCTTACTACAATGTCAGCACCATTCACATTGGCTGAAGAGCTTGCGCCAGTCCTGCAGCAGATTGTAGGACTCGACATCTTCCTTAGATGTAGCAAGGAGGAGCACGACGCGATTATTTTCGATCAGGAGCAGCTCCAGCGAGAGATATCCGCGCACCGCAAGGTTTCAGCTGTTATCTTGAGTCCGTGGATAGTTCGGCTATTTTTCGTGTCATTGATGTGGTCGCTTTTAGGTCACCTCTCACCCGAATTCATTCCAAGGAAAGTTTCTACGCGGCTCGCCAAGGCGAACTGGTCCTCTCAAGGTGCTCGCTGCTCTAATAATGGCTTATTACCTCGCCTAATGTTGACAACTCTTATTTTTTTGTTGCAGTGTCGGAGCCGTCCTTGTTGCCCAGAATCCATTTTACAAGGAAGCGCAAGGCCCACGACTCTCCGGTTGAGGTAGGCCAGTCGTCTGCGGGTAGTGAGTACGGCTGTCTTTATCCCCAGTGCATCTCCTATTGATAGTACCGCATCTCCATTGAAAACGTATTAGCATTACAGCTTGAATCCAACCAGTCTATCGGTGAGCTGATCTAGCCTTTCCTTGGCATCCCTCCCTGACCACCGTGTCTTCTCAGTAGCATCAAAGAGGAGCAGAGGAATACCGGCCGATGAAAGCGGAATATGTCAGGCTTTGAAGGGGGTGTAAACTGTAGCTTTACTCCGGGGCGTTCATCATTCTAGCCCAATCTATCGATTTGTATCTGCCTCAGACGACCCCGTTGTCGAAAAATCAAAATCGTGAAGGCGCCGACCCATAGATTGTAAGTAGAAACAATAGTCCGCCTCCATCCAGTGGCCGTTCTTTGGAAGTCAGGTATCCTAGTTGGCCATGGGATATCGGACCGTAGAATTGGCTATTAGTGAGGTGACTGGGAGGTCCGGTCCGCTCCCCGTGTCATGTCCGTCATGGGCTGTGTGATACTGCTCTTAATAACTTCACCAAGGGACAGGCGACAGATCCCCAGGCCAATCTGAATTTCCTGATAGGTCTGTCCCCAAAGAATATTGTTGCTCTCGAGCAGGCTTGTGTGTCGTCAGTGAACCAGGCAGCATATCAGTTTCGAGGAGGGCCAATGTTTTCTCCCTCATTGATATATTTCTGTGTTACTTGTGGCGTGATTCCTCATCTACCTTTGATGAAGTTTTATTCAGAAGCCCGAGGAGGTCAGATGTTACGCTTGCGCTGGTTTACACATAAATAATCTCAGTCCTTTGTATATTAGCTTACGGGTGCCCACGACCAAGTATAATATCTACATTTACATTGTATAAATCAGTCACTCGCATCTGACGTGTGAAAAAATTCATTTTCGCCTGATATCTAATAATTGACACAACAGTTCTGTGTGGGTTAACTTTGCACGACCTGCGTAGAAACCTAAATGTGTTAGTTACATTCGACGTCACAGGTGCTCAGTGAGTGTATCGACAATCTCTACTACTGGCCAGCTGTCGTCGACAGAAGAAGCAATGCCAAAAGTACACATTCACATGCACTTGGGTTGAGATCAATGTCTCAGATCACTTCTGTTGGAATTTGGCAATCCGGCATCATGCCGATCTTGCTGATTAAGGAAGAAGATTGAGGAAAAGTATAGAAAGTTCTAGTAAATAGTCTTTTAGTATAAAAGTAGGTACTGTAGTGTACATCCTCATGCGTTTGCAGAGCTCAGCCAAGCGCAATACTATTGGCTAGACACCGCGTGTACATACTGGGAACGAACCTGATCCCCCGTTTCACAACACAAACGCATTCCCGGTTTTAGTCATCTCGTTGACACTTTGATTGGCCACCGGTTACCCGGCCGAAGTTCGTCCTCCAGTTGGGATTGCAGAACTAACCGTCTGTACCCAATTCAGTATTTCGTCTACTTTCGCGCGGAATTGTGTCTTAACAGGCCATCCGTTACCACTTGCGGAGTTGCTGAAGTGCGGCATAAGCCCTTGGGAGAAGGCAGCCAAATTTTGGGATTGCTAGAAGTCCTTTTTAGGCAGGCAATCAGGGAGAAGAGTTGAAGAAGTCGAAGTCGCTGTAATCAGTCCTCTTTAGGTTGGCGCACGTACACCGGAAGTCCTCTTTAGGCAGGTGAAAAGTCCTCTCTAGGCCACTGTAATTCCTCTCTAGGTTGGTGCAGTATTCGAAGTCCTCTTTAGGCCACCGTCAGTCGTCTCTACGCTGGTGCAAATTACCATAAAAGTCGTTTCTACGCCGCCATTCTGCCGCTGTAATCCGTTTCTACGTTGGCGATCAATTGGTGATATCTTTGATGATGGGAACCTCAGGATATATTAGGTCATGGGTTAATGAGCCTGATGCCATCTTGAAGGGGAGTGTTGGAATTTGGCAATCCGGCATCATGCCGATCTTGCTGATTAAGGAAGAAGATTGAGGAAAAGTATAGAAAGTTCTAGTAAATAGTCTTTTAGTATAAAAGTAGGTACTGTAGTGTACATCCTCATGCGTTTGCAGAGCTCAGCCAAGCGCAATACTATTGGCTAGACACCGCGTGTACATACTGGGAACGAACCTGATCCCCCGTTTCACAACAACTTCCAGCCAGTCAACCAAAATACAAAACTGTTAGAAGGTAGTCACAAATGAGGAATCACATACCGGCGGAGTCCTCTCGGAGAGCACTTTGTGGAGTCACCATACCCCAGGGTATGGGGGTGTGGGCGCGAACGTTGTGCAGCATTTCAATCCGGAATGAGATCCTACGAGATGGACCCGATTGGCTCCTTCGCCCTGCTCCAGCTATGATCCCTGCCTGGAATAGAGGAGCCGAGCAGTGTGCCGGGGTGACTCTACAAGAGGACGATGAAGCCGATATATTTTTTGAGTTGTAGTGCACGTTTTATTTTCATTCCAGCCATCATCGCCTTCAGTACTCGGATATTATCAGCCATGCATTCACCGTCTGTCTTTTCTGTTGAATCCTGTAATTTATCCTAATCCCTCTATCGGCAGGGTTGCGGTCAGATGATCCCATCGCGTTCTGAGGATGTGTCGGGACTCTCGGCCCGGTACTGCGTTTTCTTCAACTCCCTCTTGTGACGCCTAAAAGCTAGGATAGCTATTTAAAAAAATACCACGATTTCAGGAAGAAAACGTTCTTCATCTGTCGGGGGAGCTGCGGCCTGCAGCGCTGGGCTATCCGGGTCCTCATCAAGGAGGGACACCGTCAGCAGCGAAGGATAGCCGACAAAAGACGACTAGCGTGGTGTTAGATACAGCAACATCGACCATGCGTAGAAGGTGTTACGTTGTTCCACTAAAATGGGTAGTCTTGCACAGCACATTCAGCTCGTACAATGCATCAAGGTAAGCTGATGCTTCTATGCGCTCCCAGCTTAAGCTGGTCGTCCCCAGATTCCTGTCAAGAAAAACAACGATTACTGAAGTGTTTACTGAAGTATTCCTCATGTAGGTAAATGCAATGCCATAGGTTAAATGCTGTGAAAATACAGTGCGATCGGGATATTTGAGTGGAAGCTCAGGTGACACATGAGGTCAAGACTACAAAAACTGAAGAAATAACCATATTAAAATATAGATGGTGATTCGCCCGATACTGGCTTGTGTTCAAGGCTGGCTGAGAAGTGGTCTCGACGCACGGATAGTAATTCAAAAAGCGGCCTGAGCGTCAGCTGTCCCTGTAGAGATATTGGCCAAGGCGAGAGGGATATCCGTTGGCAGTGAGATACAGACAGGATTCGATATGTTATTCTTCTCTCTGGATTTCATATAATTGCTTGTGTTAAATTCACAGGACATTGAATTAAGATTACCACAGAGAAAACGCGCTAGGATAACGAATTACATGAAGGAGACTCATCTAGATATTCCGTAAGCAGATGACGATCGTCAGGACTTTGGTTCACTCCTTCCATCATGTCGTCCATATTCAACAGTTGCACTTTCAACATGGAAAGCACAAATAATCCAACCCCAAAAGAAGTACTCGCTGCAGCCACAAAACTCGCTTGTCAGCCCAACGTAACTCTATACGACATCGAGGAACTCATCAACATGATCGACCGAGCTCATCACCACTTCATTGAAAGCATCACGCCCTTTGCAGGGGAGCGAGGAAAGGCGTTATCAGCGGTGGAGCAGAAGAGAAACGCCTTGAGGATGCAGCTCCTGTCGATGAAGCAGGGTATTGTTGGTCTCGCAGCTCGGACCGACGGTGCATTGCAGTTCCTAGACTACATGAGGAAGACAGGCATGTACTGGCCTTCACAGACATTTCTGTGAGACTAACGGCTTGCAAGATGATGAGCACGAAGGACACAGCGAAGCCATGTTGACACAAGAATTCCAAATAAAGGCTACTCACGTACGTTTCTGTACATTCCTACAGTTTTATTGCGTTTGCTGAGCCGTCACGGCCTATAGAAAGGACCTGACCAACATAAGGAACATCTTGCGCAGGGAGGCAAGCAAGACAGGATACCTCACGCCTCTGTCATTGGGAGTGGTGCCTAGATTGTATAGCGGTACGTTATTGTCCATTAAATGCGTGCTTGATTCATAAATTCTCCAGTTTGCTACGCATATATCGAGGCTATGAGCGTGATTTACAACACAGGCTACTAGTGGGCGTGGTTAAGACTAGCAGGCGAAGAAAAGTAATTGGCTTACAATGTACAGTTCCTAGTCCAACAAAAATCATACAAATCGCTGGTTTGCCTACCTGAAACCTATGAGCAAAAGCGAACAGAATACGTAATGAATTCCTACGGTGGTCCCGAATTCTTCAGTTCCTCAAAAAGCTTATTACATTCAGCCAATCGTTCTTCATATTCTGAGAGACTCTTATCTGAACAGAAGGTAAACGCTCAACAAAAATAGGCCTGGCACGGACATACCAGGATTGGCAGCATATTGTCGACGAAGGGCATCGAACAGTTCATTCTTCTCATCCTCTGCACATTCAAGAGTTTTTATCAGCCGTTCAGTCCTCTCTCTTTCCTTC
Organism: Armillaria novae-zelandiae; assembly: GCA_030435655.1. Classification (NCBI taxonomy): domain Eukaryota; kingdom Fungi; phylum Basidiomycota; class Agaricomycetes; order Agaricales; family Physalacriaceae; genus Armillaria; species Armillaria novae-zelandiae. The sequence goes on from JAUEPR010000122.1 coordinate 19,849, forward strand.
TTCGACGCCACAAGCACATTTTTCTTCTTGACCTCCGCTTTTTTAGACTCGAGTAATTTGTGTGCTGCTGCTGTTGCCAATTCCGACGCTTTCAACAGGGCTTCGACGTCGTCTGCTAGCGAATCTTCGTCCATTAACGCGTCAAAAGCAGGCCAGAACAGAGTTTGCCGCGGTGTGAGCAACAGCGCGAAGGTGGTGATTGGGAAAGGAAGCGAATTACATAACCGCATCAGTGTGGCGGCCCGCCTTTGCGATCCACCGTCACGTTCCTTGGACCGAAACTACCATCATCTCTATTTCTCTTTGCCGCTCGTCCTTCGATGCTGTTCCTCCGTCCTACCGTCAGCTTGTCGAAGCAGCTCGCTCGTGACATCCGCTGGGAGAAGGAAGTGACCAAGAGCATTGAGGCTCTCGAAATCGAGATCGACGCCCTGCAGGAAAAGCTTGCTACCTCGAAGAAAAGGGCTGAAAATCACGAGGCGAATATCAGTCAGTGCACAATAAACTCGCCTTTCATCAATTGTATTTACCATGCGTTTTCAGTGGATCACGCTGTGAAGAGACGTCGAACGATTGACTATGGAGGGAAGAGACGCGGTGGGTATCTCCTCCCCGTTCTGTTATTGACGCCATACTGATAACACGTAGTCTCTATGAGGATCATGCAGAACAGACGGAATGCTGTGATTTTCCTATATCCGCTTGTCGGGGACCTTCAGCGGCGAAACGAAGTACTGTGCTTGCAAGCCGATACCATTCTTTGAATGCTGTAAACATGTTTGGATCTGTCGTACTTAGTCTCCCTATCGACACCCTATACACGACTACTTTTGCAATATTGTCCTTATTCTACTCTTTATCTCAAACGACGAGCGTCACTGAGCTAGTTGCTTGGCGGAAAGCGAAATCTGGTCTCGACGGCGTCATCTCACCGGCATGGCTTACCTTTCCCTGTCTTGTCGTGCAAGAATAAAAATCACAGCCGAAATTCTTTCTATCGAGGCCGGTGCTTTGCTTGGCCGTATGTGTAAAATTGACAAAGAAAGGATGACTACATTGTAACTGTGTACAGTTGCCAGTGAGATCTAAGAACGACATCTACAAGTGTGGTCTTCTCTTTTTTCCACCGATAATATTAATTTCCAGAGCATCATTAGTTCTCCCTTTCGCCTTTATGACTTAATATTTGTGTCTCGACATGCAGAACCACTACAATCCGCTTCAGGACTGGGGCGATCTCTTTAGCGAAGATGAAAGTTGTGAATATCGTCGCACGTACGTGGCTATGTTTTGGAATTTGAGGGCTTTTTATCTGTGGCCGTCACTACTGCTATCGACCGACATCAAGCCGTTCTCATCCTCATAAATGCTTGCCATGCAAACTCCGCTGACTGGATCCTGAGTTAGGCTGGAGAGCAGTTCTGCGAAGTTTAACCCCAAAGTTCCAGTACTGAGTTACGGGTTTGAACAGTTCTGTATTTACTAGGATAATTCATATCACATTAATATCCAGCTTTCACTATTTTCTCATCCTCGACGCACAGCGAGCAAAAGACACAAAGAAGCGCGATGGGATGTCTACCCATAAAATGCAGGTACGTCCGATCTCCCTTGACCACGAACCACGACCATCTACATTGCTACCGCCATTACGCCCTTTACAATGACCACTCCTACCGACCAGCTTGCGCCCGTCTTTAGCGAAATAGAGAGACTCGACATTGCGCATTTCTTCCAACAAACCGAACTCTCTGCTATTAAAGTAGACCACGAGCGATTTGAGTACGAGCAGACGAACAAATTCAATGGTTGTATGTGCCCATCTCCTTGCTCTTGTATGCATTACCAATTGAACTTCCAGCCTTACTCTCGCCTGAGCACTCGCCACCCACTGTTGCCCTCACTCTCATGAAGCCCGTCCCGTCTATTCAGTCTTCTAAGGGTGCGCTGAACGTTCCATTTACATATCTCGCCTAGTACTAAAAATATGAAAAGTGTTGTCATCGAAGAGCGGGACTGCGCTTACTCGGCTTCCTCAAAATGTTCCAAAATTTGAATACTTCCCTTACCAGCTATCTCCTGAGTTGATCACGGAGGTACATCCTTTCCTCTCTCCAGTTGCGTATTTAACCGGTACCAGATATTCACATGGTGCTCTCCATATGATTTAGTTCTTCTTCAAGGCGTCTCAAGATATATTAAAGCGATATTGGACGGTAATGGCCGCCTTTGCTGGGCACAAGCGAGGCACAATCTCGTCCAGATGCCGGAGCCACCATTTCGACCTGGATATTCATCCTGGAATGCTTGCGAAGCTTCCTTCACTAAGTTCTGCTTCATCTCTGGACATGCGCCGTGTTTTGTCAGTACCCATCATTATTATCCCAGGTATGAGCTCATACAGATCACTCGCAGTGTTGCGGTCGCTCGGTTGAAAACAATTTGCCTCACCTGATATACAGAATATATGTCTGTTCCCGCGTATGTTTTGTTTAGTCGTAGCATTTAAATGCGAGCTGAAGAGTTTCCTAGAGAACCTGCCGAGGCAGTTTAGTCTTGTACGTTATCCGATGTTTTCTTCCGTGTTTCCCTCAACACAACCTCCCTTTAGAGAACATCAGTTCTACATATTTTCCGATGACTCGCAAGATCCATTGTATGAGAAGTACAAGGCGATAATTCCACTACTTTCCTATTATTTCTCTCCTGAGAGACAGAAATTATTCCTTGTGAATCATGCGAAGAAGGAGTTGGCCTGGTATCACACATTAAAGGATACTGGGAATGATGCCATACTCAAAGAGGTGCGGACTTCCACTTCTACCGATGGCATATTGACACTAGAGGTAGAAAATGGAAGAGAAAATTGAGCTTCGACGTGTTCTGGGGACGGTCAGTGCACCTTCGTCTTAATCTTTTTCCTGACTGATTCCATTTTATTACAGCATGCAGGAAGTGTATTGAAATGGTTCGTGAAATATGGCAATCAGGTCACGGATATAAATCTAAAAAACCGAAGATTGTACGTGTACACATCTTCGTTCGCTTTGACACGACATTGACCATCGTAGCTTGAAGACCACGATGACGATGGAACGGTTGAACTGTAGGATCGCTCTTACTACTCCAACGATACGTCGGACATTGCGTGCATTCAATTTGCGTTTAACATGCATAACAGTGACAGGTCTGTTACTGCCGACCCCGTTCACCGCCACATGTTTCGCTCACTTTCTCGTTCTGACAGTTTGGCAGGAGATTAAGAATCAAGTCCTGAAGGAATGCATAGCATAAGTAGTTACACGTTACGGCTAGGTTGGTTTACACGTAAGTCATCTTAGTCCTTCATTTATTAGTTTACTGGTTAACACGGCTGAGTAGGATATATACGTCTACATTCTCTACACCAGTCAGTTGCAGCTGACGTTGAAAGAATTCATGTTCACCTGCACTGTTATCTACATCACTACTTATAGCCGACACAACAGTACTGTGGGGGATACCTTTGTACGACCTGCGTATAAACCTAAATGTGTTAGTTGCATTTGATAGTGTAGCAACCGTCTCAACCCCTGGCCAGTCGACACAAGAAGAAATTCCACGACACGCTCAAGTACACATTCACATGCACTTGAGTTGAGATCAATGTCTCAGATCACTTCCAGCCAGTCAACCAAAATACAAAACTGTTAGAAGGTAGTCACAAATGAGGAATCACATACCGGCGGAGTCCTCTCGGAGAGCACTTTGTGGAGTCGCCATACCCTAGGGTATGGGGGTGTGGGCGCGAACGTTGTGCAGCATTTCAATCCGGAATGAGATCCTACGGGATGGACCCGATTGGCTCCTTCGCCCTGCTCCAGCTATGATCCCTGCCTGGAATAGAGGAGCCGAGCAGTGTGCCGGGGTGACTCTACAAGAGGACGATGAAGCCGATATATTTTTTGAGTTGTAGTGCACGTTTTATTTTCATTCCAGCCATCATCGCCTTCCATACTCGAATTTTGTCTGCCATGCATTCACTGTATGTCTTTTCCATTGAATTCTGTGATTTATCCTAATCCCTCTATCGGCAGGGTTGCGGTCAGATGATCCCATCACGTTCTGAGGATGTGTCGGGACTCTCGGCCTGGTACTGTTTTTCTTCATCTCCCGCTTGTGACGCCTAAACTAGCGGTCATCTACACTAGCAGGCTACCCCAAGACAACATGTCGACAAGGGTTAAACCATCGGAAGACGATGGTAAGTTCTTATTGTCTGCTCTGCGTTTATGCGCACTCATGCACCTCTTAGAACAAATCCCGAAGTGTGCTCTCTGATAAGTGTCAAGGCTTCACATATCCAATTCAATGTCAAACAGTCTCGCAATGCCGGATTTTGTGCCAACACAATATATTGTCTTCCAGCAAGCAGAGTCGTGACAGCACAAAGACAAGGTAGTGGATGGGATGGGGGCATGTGGAGGATTAATGCATATGACCGGAGATGGCTTCCGGGGTGGTACGTCTTTCAAATTTGATTTCACTCACTTTCATGTTTTATCAATCTTGTCGGACACTCTTTCTGTAACAGAGGTTTCAGGAGCTCAAATAAGGAATGTTTTTATGTCGACATGATGTATCGCCGTCAGGCGATTAAGGCCAGAACAAGTCAAAGCGACGAGGGAGGAAGATATGTGGGTGACGCCTGGTAATGCTATGTCCCTCCAGTTAGTCGATGTCGATGTGCGCTTGTTCACCATGCAAGGTTCACGTTTTTTGAGATCTGAGCACCGGGACAAGCCACACCACACGTTGACCTTAGATCTCATCAATTGTTACGATTGTGGTGAGTTTTTGATCTGATCATGTATTTCTGATCGTGACCGATGCTTGCTTTTAGGTCGAAGATAAACTCTGAGATTTCCCCGGATCAAAGCTAAACGGCAAGCATTACAATACCCTCAAAGATTTCTGGGTATGCCCCTTGCATCCTGATGCTTCTCTGTATGCTCCACCCTGCATATTGGTAGGCTATCCTTCAATAAATAGTTCCGTATTTGCGTAATATTATCCAATTTTTAGTGCTCCTACATTGTGCCCATTCGAGCTCATAATTTCCGACATAGAAGCCCTGCCGCGAACGCCTCCATGGATTTGATTGGACCCAGACAACTCCGAAATCACTCCTTCGCATTCTGGTCGTATTTCGATGGATATTAGCATCAATCTCAGGCCATACACTTCGGTCTGTTTCTCTTTATCAAACCACCTCACATTTTTGCTGATTTTTGCCCCAATTTCAGTGTTCATTTTGAGATCGAAAGTGGGCCCTATTGAAGCTGAAGCTTTCGGGATCCAAGCCCGGCGGCGATTCGGGAGGAGTATGACCAAAGGAAACCTTTCAGAATATTCTTTTGAGAAGAGCGACGCACGGAGAGGGGTTTTTTTGGCAGTCGGGCGCGATCACTTGCTCTATTTTCGTGATGGTATTCCATCAGGTAATGTCACATCAATCTATACGCGCATATTTCACCCACAACCTGTCTCGAATCCATTGACAACTACAATCAAAATAAAACATGCAAAAAATGTCGGCTTCGTCGTCCTCTTGTAGAGTCACCCCGGCACACTGCTCGGCTCCTCTATTCCAGGCAGGGATCATAGCTGGAGCAGGGCGAAGGAGCCAATCGGGTCCATCTCGTAGGATCTCATTCCGGATTGAAATGCTGCACAACGTTCGCGCCCACACCCCCATACCCTAGGGTATGGCGACTCCACAAAGTGCTCTCCGAGAGGACTCCGCCGGTATGTGATTCCTCATTTGTGACTACCTTCTAACAGTTTTGTATTTTGGTTGACTCACTGAAGGTGATCTGAGACATCACTCCAATGAAAATATTCGCGTAAATTGCCAAGAACTTTTGGGATACAGATGCAACAGTACCGCTGACTTCAAGTCCACCATGTAATGCAATTTCAGCTGACAGTGGATATATTCCTCCCCGTTTGGATCCTCTGACTTGCAGGAAACTTGACAGTATTGAGTCACTCCAGTAGTGAATAACGAAGTAAGGCCGGCAAGCGGCACAGCCTGCTACCTTATCCGGGGCACGGGTAAGCCGTCAAAGACATAGATTGATTAATTTAATCATAGTAAGGGGAGCTGGTATTTTTTTCAATAAATCGGTATATATATACACAAGGAAAATCATGCAATTCATGTATTAAAGCATGACAATTTAGAAGAAAAACCTGATCGAAGCTCAGTAAGAAAACGGTAGAGTAAACGTCGGCAACTTACGTTCTTTTGAGGGAACATTGTTTTTTATTGTCGAAGAAGACGTGATTTTCGGGAATTTTGCCATATAACACAAAATTGATGACTCATGTGGCGTGATTTGCTGGTAAATCAGGCTGAAATTCCGCTGAATAGGGCACGTCAGGATCATAATGTATACTACCAAGAAGATGACAACGCGTATCATATATGCGTATGGTGTAATGGGGATGATAACGGTCGGGAAGTCTACTATATAAACGTTTGAGACATTTATACACGGTAATTTATGGAGAAATTTATGCGATTGAGCAAACAAATTCATTGTAACCGCCGCTGCAACGGTGTATGTCTTCTTGCTTGAGCCAAAGTACCCAGTGGAGCAAAGGTACTAAATGCATGTGTCTTTCAGGAGTTAAAGGCCAAGATTTGAGGATATAAGTGTAAAATATCATTTCTGGCATTGGTGAGTAAGCAGGTGTCTGAAAGATAGGTTGAACACTTACATTTGTAGTGGTGGTGATGAAGAGAGTTTAAATTTTTGTGCTTAGTCGTTGGCTGGTCTTCTTCTATAGCCACATGTGGCTAATAACATTTCGTTGTTCATGAAGTAGAATTCGTACAGTTTTCACCACAACTAAAACCGACCTCGGATATCGAAAATGAAGGGAGATGTTATGTTAACATTGTCCAGTCATCGTTGACCTGATACAGTCACAATAACGTTCGCGATGTTGGTTATAGTGGTCATTTCAGTCTAGATAAGTGTTCACGCAAATGAATAATGCGAATGAGCAGTTATTAATAAAGGCAATTATGATGCTTACTCATAGTAGTTTACGTGTGCAGACATGCATGGGTACGGCAAGAGGAAATGCCATTGTACGTGTCAATTTTTGTGCAAGTCAGGTCTGCTGTCGGCGTTTGCCGGCGGAGTTTCAGCTGTGCCGAGATGTCGATGACACATCAACATTATAAGCATGCACGGAGTATTCCGTCGGCATCTCGGCATGAAACAAGTACTCGGCAATTGCTGAGATATCGGCAACTTCTGAATATGCTTTTCATCACGGTAATTGCTGAGGCATCGTCATCGTCCGGCAATTGCCGAAGTTTTGGGAAAGTCGTCATTTGACGGCACTTCCCGAAAATCATTGTTCCACGATAAATGCTGATTATTCCTTCGGCATCTCGGCGTAATTGAAACCCCGCTGGACAAATCCGGTGAAATCGTTTGCCCCCTTTTTTTGGTCGACTCTCGTGTATTGGCAAATGCCGATGATTTGTCATCGGCATCCCGGCATTATTCAAACTCCGCCGGACAAACCCAGTGAACTTGTTGGGTCCTTTTTTTTTTTTTTTTTTACAACTTTTCGTGCGTTTGAATGTGCCTGAACATTTTGTAAGTTCGTGTAGGACATTCATGGGCTTTGTGGGTGGGTGGAGACTGTTGGACTGGGCTCTGAGTTGAAGACAGAACTGATGGGCATCTTGTTATGATGTATTCATTGTCTTTGTGGGTGTGTGTGCCATGGGATGAGTATGGCAGTCACTGTGACTTTCACATAGGTAGACATGTGCTGGAGCCTTTTTTTTTTACGAGCCATGTTGACTGTGGAAAAAGGTTCTGTTATTCGGTATAGGACAAATATCAGCATTTCGGCAGTGTTGGAGATGGTTGTGGTTCATTGTGAGTTGGCGATGACTTTGATGAGCATTTTGCTATGACGGTAACGACGGTGGGAAAATTCGTGCTATGACGTGTTTGAGAGCATGGGTGCTGGTCCCTGGTTGAAGAATACAGAGATTAACGGTAGCTTGGTATAGTTGAGAAGAACTGGGGAAAATGTCCTTTGATTAGGCCAAACATGTTTCTAAGGGAGGAAGGGGAGACATTTTATGAAACAACAATGATCGGGAGGGGGGGGAAATTGTGACACATGCTATTTACATTTTCATATTAAGTGTGGTACATGGCTACGTTCATGCCTGTCATAATGTTTTCTACAAATCCACCGATTTCTAAACGCATATGAGACAGTTTTCTTTAGTGTGTGAATTAACAGATGTACGTTCGATCATGGCGTCGATCACATCTTCATAGGATGTCAGGGGGGGTGGTTTAGCTATTTATATCGCGATCACATTACCATCGTCTTCCATGTCGTACATTCGGGGAGTTCGTTCAGGATTGATTCTACGTCCTTTGTACACAAACCTATGTAGCATATTGTCAGATTCAAGTTTAGTGCGCATTGGCTATGGAAGAACCTGAATGAGGACATTTCTTTGCCATACGATGCGGCAAATGATGTGAGCATTTTCTTCAATGGAGTGTCGTCTCTGAGTTTGTAAGTTTTTTGTTCTCCCGATGACGCGGCGATCTATTTCAGTAGTAATGAATAGAATTTTTTTTCAGCGAAAAGTTACTGTGCGTACAATTATCATTAACCTTTGGGCAGAACATTGGGGCTTTTTATTAGGCGACGTCTGTTGTAACAATTCTTTTACTGTTGGTAAATCACTTTCGGCATCCCAGTTCGGAGATTCGGTGGTCCTGGAGGGTTCAAATATTTGCGTGGATGAAGTAGCAGGTGTTGAGGCATTGACTACAGTAGCTGGTGTCATCGAAGTAGGCGTCGTTGGCATGAATGAAACGAACTTTCAAAACGGGTAGGATATTGTTTAAGTAGACAATACAAGGTGATTAATAATAGTAAGTGGGGCATTCCCTATTCATGCAAGCATAACCGAGGCACCATTGAAATCCTAGAGTGGCATCAGTGATTACATCGTCATCATTACCCACGCCCTGGTCAGGAACAGCCCAATGAAATACTCCAATGCCTCTGAGACCGTGGAAGCGTCTATTCAGGTCAGGACAAGAAATTCCGCACTTTCCTTCAAGTGTCGCACTTCCCAACAGTAGATGCATATTTTTCAGTTCGAAGTTTAAGAATTGCCGGTAAGTTGGCAGTTTAGGGATTGTAGACTGATAATTGGGATTGCCTTGATAGGAACATAGCGCAAGTTTTTTGACGGTGAGGGTGGGATACGGACAGAACAGTTGGTTATGGGTAATGAAATTCATCTGAGCGGTGGTCGGGGAGCTGAGGATGGGTAGCAAAATGGATTGTTGAGCACTTTCTATTATTACCACGATATTCCCATTTTCAAATGATGTGTGCATGTGAGCGTGGCAGGGATCACAGTAAATGGTTTCTGGAGCCTTGAATCGTCTGATCGAAGCATTAATGTGGGTGTTCACGATGGAAAACTTTCCACTGGTGATATCGTGAGTGGGTAGTTCGATGAATTTCGCCGCGAGGAGGAAGTGAGACCACTGATTTGATCTGCCAAGGGGCACAACTATATTCAAGTTGTCAGGAAGCCATTGTCTGGGATCAGGAGAGAGGACAGCGAGTGCAACAGATCCCGCAATTGCTGCTCTGGACGTCTTGAGAAGATGGAAAAATGATTTCCAACGGTTGGGGGGAATGAAGGGAGCGAGGCATTTCTGGATGTGCATACGGATAATGTACTTGGCAGTGTAGCGAAATTCACTACACACATGGGATAAGTTGATGAGTTCGGGAATAGGTTCGGAGTGAAGTACAATGGTCAACAGTTCTCGAATTCTGGTTAGGGGAGGTGAATGGACTGTAGTCATGACTGGTAGGTGAGGGATAGTGTACATCTGTAAGCTAACGGAACCATGCTTTAAATGTGCAGCTGTTGTATCATCATATTCTTTGTTAGTGCACTGTAGGCATTGAGTATTTCAGTGAGAATGTCAAAGTAATGCTTACTCGTGCAATACATCATCGACGTCGAGCACGTCATCCACCGTCACGTCAGTCACTGGATTGGAGTGCGGATTGGAAGATAATTTTAAAATTAGAATGGTGCCGAACCACACGACATTGAACATTTTTTCCACTAGTTTGTTTCTGCACGGAAATGTGGGACGGTCTTCAAAATAAATGGTGTAGGTGTCATTTGGATTGTTGTGAAATGTTTGTACAATGATTCATTGTCTGTCTTTGTTTATTATGGGATATGTGTTATCCGTGAATCGGACCCAGTCAGACAGCTCGTAGTCATTGATCGATCGGGGGGGGGGGAATTGCATGATAGAATGCGAACAGGGACAAGAAATCGTTGCACAGGTGATTTGATGGGATATAATAACACATGAACATACATATCAGAAGACTAAGGAGGGCTCTTTTCAGTCGGAAGGACAGAAAGAATGAAAGCACAAACAGAAGATTCATAGATATCTTTACAGACATCACTGATGCGGGCCTGTTCTTCCATAGGCATTTTGAGAATAGCGTGCTGAAATGTCTGAGGGAAAACTCCGGGTATTTATAGGAGATGCAAGGAGCGGAAAGTACATGGATCCTTTTAAATGTCTTGACTTCACCGTCCATTCGTGTATTCAAACCGTAATGCAAAAACTACCTCATGATCTAGCATATTCAATGCGAAATTGAGTTTCATAGGAGTTTGCCCTGTTTCACGGAGTGTTTTTCAGGCCGCATGCGGCCTGCATCATTCCCGTATTATTGATAGAGTCAGCGACGGAATTGTGTTCTATCGATGACCTTGACATGAATATATGGGTTCAGTCGCAGACATTAGGCAGAGGGATTTCAGATGTCTGACATGGGCGGACAGAATTGAGGTTTATGTACATGGTTTATTTCATCCCGAACTACCGGCATATAATACATCCTAAAAACTATCCGCTGGGTAAAGTGGGTATGTCTTAGAAGGGGGATGTTCTAGTGATGAAACTGTATTGGAACAATCATCAACGTGAACATGTGGTTCAGCAGCTCGTCAACGATGACGTTCCGACAGTTACGGAATGTCTAAAAATGGTAGTCGTGCATCTTCTTACATTCATTACTATTTAATATTGTTTCAGTGTTATTCAGAAGAAGCAGTTAAAATAGCTGCGCACCTCTAGACTTAAAAAGCAAAAATTCGAGGAGAAAAGTTCACATGAATATGGCCCCACCTAATGTCAGTCAAGAAATTGATTGGGTTGTGCAGTCTTACTATCACAGTTCTGGTCCCTCTATATTGCGGCTTTTGTACGAACGTGACATTTATTCTAACCAAAGCAACAAGACATCGCGGGAATTCTTTAATATGGAAACGCACAAACCTTATCATGGCACGTTGTTAGGTCGGCTTCATTACGGCATGAGCATAACCACAGATCTTCTAGTGAGCTCCCATCTATTTTATTTATTTGCATTTATTGACGTCTACGTAGTTCCCGTTGTTAAACAACAATCATTGGTTTAGGTTGGGACCTTCCAGTGAATCGCTCAGTGCACAACTACTCTTTGATGCACAAGTGAATGTGTTGCAGGGGTTGTATGCGAAGAATCAAGACGAAGTTTGTGTCACGGTTTCTCACAGGAGCATTGACGCAATTTCATGTTTTATTATAGCGTTTGTCTTCTAGTTGGATACACAGTTGGAGACAAAAACATATCCTGATCTATATCGAGCCTGTTGGTTGTTGTACAGTGTTTATCTTAATACAGTTTTCGTTGTACTGAATTACGAGAGGCAGTAGAAAATAACTGGATCACCCAATTTTAATGAATGTGGCAATACCTCCACCATGCCTGGGCAGCATGCTATGGCCGAGGAAATTTTGCACGAAGTGGAGGGAAATCCTGTGAAGATCGATGTTTCGTTGACGGTGCATGTAAGTCAAGGCATGCAGGACAAATTTGAGGTGAGGATGTTGAATGTATCTGATAAGCTATGAATTTATATTGAATTTTTGTAGCTTTTCGCTGTTCATGCCCATCAAGTCCAGGTTATTACAACTTAGTTCCCTTTGTAGTTACGAAGTTGTCAGTATCTAAAAATAATAAAGGCCATATTTGTGTCATGACATAAGCGAAAATATATGTCCTTCGCATGTTGATGATCGGTTACCGATCGGTACCTATCATCACAATCCTGTTCAGCAACCTTAGGAATGGAAGTTCGGCAAGTAATGAAACCACCACCTGCCGGCGCCCGAGCTATAGTTTAACTACATTCCTTACATATTCCAACTTATGTGGATCTGACTGCGAACAATAATTCAAGACCTAGTCTCGGGAATTTCCGACAGATTACAGTATTGCCCCACACCTGGCTCAGAACAATTTTGGCCTGAAGGAGTTCGAGCACTTCTGGCGTGTTGAAGAAATCACACAAGTCAAAAAACATTATTTGCGTACTTGAATGATTGTCGACGTCAAGTGGCATGACAGTAATAATCTCATCGAAAAAAAATAGCAAGCCAGCGTTGGAATGAGCAGCTTGGTTTTACTTGTTCATGCAAATCACATGATTCAGTTCAAACAGTAGTAATACATTGTCAACAAATGTTCGGTCTATTGTACACAGTTGACTTGAAAGAGAAATATAGAAACAGATTTTACATTATCGGCCCTCCAGGAATTGCCGTGACGTCAATGGGATCGAAACTTTCCGGAACAAGTCTCATCGGAGTGACGTCATCAACTCCAATTGGGGTTTCATCTCCGAGCTCAATTAAAGTGTCGTCGGTGACTTCACCAACATCATGAGGATGCTGTTCTTCGAGGCCAATGACGAACTGGACGTTTAAGGAGACGCGTTCAAAGTCCTCGCGAGTACGATAACCGCCAACTGTGAAAGCGACTGAGAACGAAGGAGTCCACGCCGAATTCATCTGCCCGAGGGAGTTTGGGGTAGCGTGTAAGTGCAAACGCATCTTCCCCACAGTACATCGGTACTACAATGTCATGAGATTGTTGTAGAATGTCAAATTTCGGGAAATACGCACCTTCCGTGTTCCAAGCTGCGAATAGCTTTCGAATTTGACATTAATTCGCGACTATGTACATGAAAGAAAAAAACGCACAGGGCCCATGGTGAATACCATCCATGGGAATTTTCTTGATAGTGGGCTCTTTTTGCCCTAAATGATGCATAAGCAAGCAGAGTAGTGATGACAGAGTTCGAATACGAACCATCGCCTGGCTTACGGTAAGTGGAAAACGTAATGCCATCTTTATATACTGCGACTAGGGGGTCATTGAACTTCAGGATCTGGGCTAGCACCGTGACACATCGAGGCCATTGGCGACCCATAGGTTGAATATCAATCTCCTTGTTATATTCACCAGTGGCTAGGTTGCAAAACGTTACTTTTCCAATAAGAAAAAACGTAGCTTCTTTGTTGTTCTTAGCGTATACAATTTTTCTGCCATCATTCTTGGGATTGACGACAAGATATTTGTATTGCCGAGTAACAGCACTAAACAAGTTTTGCATGTTATGACCTTCCGATTTAAAGGCAAACTTCAACAGGTGCCTGTACACAAGGTTAGCGGGGAGGGCCAGAGGATAACAAAATACAATGTACTTCGCTTTGACTGTGTTTCCAGCGAATTCGTCTGCGAGATTGAACGGAATAATCAAGCAAGGGTCAGGGTCACCATAAGCAACACCTAACTCCTTCATGCGTGGAAGAATAGGAATGGCCTTGAGGGTGGCGAGAAGTTTTTTGAAAAATGGAAGGAGGACAGTTTCATTGGTGGCCGCCGTATTAATAACATCGTCGCTATCGTTATCGGGCTTGTCATTTTCCTTGTTGGCGGTTATGACTGTGGAGGCAAGCCCATGGACGTGATTACCGGCGTCCGCGGATATGGCCATATCTCCCTCAGTCACGTTCAGGATACGGACGAGTACGCTATCCGGTTCGACTTCCAGGGGGGGGAGGTTTGTTGTGCTTGTCAGTTGGAGTCAAGATGTGAGATCCGTCGTTATGATTGGCACTCATGGAGTTGTCGATGCCATTGACGGGATCATTGGGGATACTATACTTTGATTAGAACAACATAGCATGGAATATGACATGAACTTTCACCTGACTTCGTCAAGGGAGAGGGAATTAATACTTTGCGCGCTGGACGTCGCAGCAGTAGTGGTCCCAAAATCAATGTTTGTTAAACTATTCGGGATTAGTCACAGTTGATGGCTCGAAACAGACAATGTGTACTTCTCGAAGTCGGACATGGCATTCTTATCGTCGTCGTCGCTTTGTAGAAATCAGTGTGACGTAGTGTAGATATAATATACAAAAAACTTACGTTTCGGGTTCACCACCAGCTACTTTGACACGTTTGGAACGGGTCATGCTGGTCGACGGTTTGTCTGCAGGACCTTTTTCCTTGTTGGATTTGTCTGTAACAAGCGAGGTCAGTTGGATCAATTTTCAGTTGTGTTTGACACGAACTTGGTTTTTTTGGCAGTCATATGAGCAAAGGGCATGGTTGTGGGTTGGGGACCTGTGGTGCGGGAGGGTGCACTAGATATATGTTTTCACACTGAATGAACTTGTACTCACGTCATTTCGGAATCACATCCGCACCAGCGCATGTCAGTAATGAACTTATCCGTCGCGGAAAGAGAATATTTAAATGTAAAAAATAAAAGAATAGACCAGAACAATGAAGGGTGCAGCGGATGTGCGGCGGAACCGTCGCACAGTTTCGAACACATTGAAGCAAACATAGTTCACATTATGGCCTACTAAACTAAGGTCAATTGATTACTGATAATATGTCGCATTTGATACAAGGCAATGTCATTTCCGCAAGTTTGGGGCAGCGGGTACTGACGTTGAACAGATCGGTTTTCAAACTGTATGCATTGAACACACCAAAATAATGTCTTTGTCTCGGTGACCTCATTTATGACTGATGATCTTACAGACAAAGTCGTCAGTATGTACGTACGCAACCTCACGAAGTATGAACTACTTGTTCGTGGAAGCAACGGAAGTATTCACAACAATCGAGAACATCGATCCTTCCGCGTCGGAATGAAGTCTATGATCGGATATAAATAATGCATGAAAAACATAAAGATTGTGATTTGGGTCATCTCAGAGGCGTACCATGCCTCTTTCTCGAATCGCGCCCGTGGACATGGACCAAGTGCGAGAACTATTGACAGAGACGACATCAGGTACGTGATTCTTACATGTCCTGGTGATCATTTTAAGCAGCCGAATATTGTAGCCATGAATACCGTGCGGCATTTAAAATCAAGCTTAGTCGACACCAAACAGCTACTTCAAACGTACAAAGACGAGGGAGCCATAGACGGTTGTTTTCAAGTTGATACCACACGATCTGATGAGTACAATTACTTGTTGTGGTCCGATAGTGACGAGGAAGTTGTGTTACAAGTCCAGGGTGTTTTGTTGGAAGGACATGTTCCTCCCGTGGTTGGCAGCGGGAGCGAGAACTCGTGAGTTGTCCGATTTTTCGTTCGTTCGTGTGCTAACCATCTCATAGACTTAGATTGAATGATCTTGTTCAATCCGTTCTCATTGGAAGTCATGACGATGACAGTCAATTTAACGACGCTGTCAAAGCAATAGAGGCCATTCATTACTTCATGAGTAGATTCAACAAAAAGCCATCGACATACTATCCTACGCGGATTGATAACATGGATGCTATTCAGTGCGGCAACGCGCCTACTCACTCCCACACAACGTGCAAAATCAGATGTTGTTGATCATGGTGCTGTGGATGATAATGATGTTCTTCGAAATGTATTTCGCCACGGCAGTCACTGCTATACAGAGGATAACGTCGTTGCATTCCTGAAATGGGACAAGAAGGTTGACGGTTCAATGTGAGTAGTATTTACATTAAACGATTGACTTTATTTCAAACTGACAGAATACCATAGGCTTGTAACTGATATGAAGCCAACAATGTTGCACGCCGGACATATTGTTGACATCGGAATTTGTTTCCGTATGTTAAAATTGAACAACCGTGTACGGTTTTTGGTCAGATTAGATTCTGTTGTGGTCATAAATAGGACGGGTGCCGAGGTATTGTTCTTGTTCAATATATGTGACCACAATCTCAACTACTCTCAGGTGTTGAAAGACATTGACAGACGTCGTAATGAATCCCAAAATGTTGCTGTGCGACCGGTAAAGAAAGCACGTGTTCACTTCAAAGGTTCCAATATTGCTGTCCAGGTCCAAACTGCCAGCGGACGTTGATGCGCTTTCTGATATGCTACTTCATACTTCTACTGTAGCATGTTTGTGATGTTAATGAATTCATGTATTTGTAAATGTACATATTGCATAGCCCCGAGTCCAGCGTGAAGCAGTCATACTATACAAGAAAGATTTTTCAAGACAGTAATGGTGAAGTCACTCGACTTTTAGCATTATGTTAACTTATAAACAGCTTTGGGGAGAGAGACATGGGATCTATGCTGTTTGCAGACAAAATTCGAGATGGATATTCAACACACCGTTTTTACGCAAGTATTAACGAAATTATGAAAGAAAGAATTTCATTTTTCAAAAAACCCCACAGCAATTTCTTTTCCTCGAGATATAAATATACATTAAGGCAGGAATCTCACCATATTCAAAGCAGTTACCATAAAAATCCCATTTCAACAACAACACATTATGACTGAAAGCAAGACAAATAACAGAGGCAACCGCCAACGACGCCATAGCCATGGTTCAACAATTTCAAGACCTGGCCTCGGGAATTACCGACCGATTACGTTATCCATGTGGCTGAAATTCCCCCCCCCCCTTCGAACAGAGTAAGAATTGATTCAGACTTTCAATAAAAACAAGCACTCATTCTTGCAAAGCAAGTGAATATATTGATTTCCTCATAAAGAGTGGATCAGACAGATATATGGAGAAATTGGTCTTACAAACTCGGGATCATGCCTCCAATAGCTTTTTCCTATGTAATACATTTGACAATTTCTGAGTATGTACGGTGTTCGAAGTAACGATTATGTTGACGGCCCGGCTTCTGGTTCAGTGACATTGTTCATGTCAATTCTATCTTCTCCACCAGCATTAACGGCCGACTCAGTCAGGCTCTGACTACGCTTGCCAACGCTGAAACTGTCTTGAAGGTGTGAAATATCTTCAAGAATATTGTGGACATCTTCCAAGATGTTGAGATTAGTCAAGAAATGTCGAGTTTTGGACCTAATGGAAGATATTCGTGCGTCAACTAAATCAAGACTGTCGCTGATGTGTTCATTGACTCCGACTTGAATGACATGTCAGTATTTTTAATGAACAAGAACACTAAAATTTACCGTTACTAGTCATGAAAAGATGGTCCAATGGATTCAAGACAATTTGTTGATTTACGGTACATGACTGTTTCGCATAATGGCATCGCACACAAATAGATGTATGCGTCAAGAATTTATGGCAGTCAGTGCCTCGGTTTTTGCATTGGTCGCAAGGTTTAGAATACTAAGACGAATGGTCATGAAAAAATGGAAGGAAGACAAAACATTACTTACACGCTCTCCAACGAACAACGCTACGTCTTTGTTCCACAAGTGATTGTCCACTTTGACGAATTTTCCAGTAGTCTTCTTGAACCAAAAGGAGACCAATAGTTCGTATTCCATTTGGAACTGCTTGAAGCGCTGGGCTCACAGTCTCACCAAAACCACCCCCTTTGATGCCGATTGAAACTGGCGGAGGTTTCGAAGGCCCTGGACCACGTTTACGAATAGCCGGTGTGGGAATGACAACTGGGAGAATGTGTTAGTTTGGGAAGTTATGCTTGACAGACTAACGACTTACCAATTTCATCATCATCTGTGGGGGATTCGACGGTGTTTCTCTGTTCGCCAGCGCCATCCATGATTGTATGATGTTCATCTTGAAGGCGGAAAATGCCAGTTTTCTTTTTCTTGTGAGGAGGCTCAATGTGTGATGCCTTGGACATTCAATGTCTCTTCACGAACGCAGCCGACAAATAAGCCTCTTCGTCATCAGAAACCTCATCAAATTTTAATAACTTGCTGAATTCGAACGCGTGACCTTTGCCTTTGGTTGGAGGGGGACTTATGATTTGCACAGATGGAGAACATGATGGAGGATGATCGACAATCATTGCATCAGCATGTGGTTGTGGCGCCAAGGGGAATTTGCCGTAGATCAAAAATGCGTCATTATCGTCAATCTTCCAAGCTGGAGGACCCCAAGCGGATTCAAATTGAGGAGTGTTCCTGCCTGAATCAAAAGTGAATTTGACTTCTGAGCTCTCAGCTATATTTTGGCTGTGCATGATATTACCGTGCGTCGACATTTGATGACTTGAAGTGGCTGCTACGTTCCATGAATGAAAAACATACATTGCAAAAAATGGAAAGTTGTACCAGTGACAATTTGCGAATCTGAATGATCATGTTGAATTTGTTTTTCTTCGCTGGCACATCGATATGGTGCAACTTCATTACAGGATTGGACCCATTGCGAAGCGGGGAATCCGAGCCTAGCTGAAATGTTGCGTCGAAAATCGGCACATTCTTCAACAAAAGAGGAGCCTTAGGTAATAGAACAACGGGGTTTTTTTTGATAGTAAGTAGTTCCTTTGCGTTAGAGGTGGGGGAACTCGGGGCGGTTAAATTCAGTCGGGAGACTGTGGTGGAATGGGTAGCGGACAAGTGCATTGTCGGTGGGGTAGACATTATTTCTTCACGAATACAAATGTCTGCCGGCTTAAAATCGGGAACTTGCTCGCGCGTAATCGCAAGGTGTGATGCGGATGGAAGCTGAGAGTAAGGGGAACTAGCAACGGTAATTCCCGAGGATGTCGGTTCCACAGGCTGAAGAGAGATTGCGTCGTTATTTGTAACAACAGTTGTTCCCTTCAATGGAAGGTTTCCGGTCGCTGAAAGAGATGTGCATGTAGCTAGCATATCTTCCATGTTGGTAGTAAACGTAGGTGTCTTTGCGTTCACCATTGATTGTGCAGGAGGTGGTTGCCTGGAGGATGAACGAGACGGTAGTTGTTGGACGTCAACAATGTTTGTTGTCTGTAAAGATTCTTGAATGGATGAAGATGTCGGAAGAGGATCAATGGTACGGTAATGAAGCATGGACCCCGAGTTATCAATAGTTGTGGCAGTTCTCGACACAGATTGTTCAGCCAATTCGAAATGAAGGGACTGTTGGTGCTCGTTCTGGGGGAGTGAAGATGGCAATCTAGCTTTCAAAAGTGCTGTCGAAGAGATTATTGGCGATGATTGCACTGGACGTGACCGAAAAGTCCTGGGTAATGGGATCGGCCGAATTTTCATACCGTAGTCTCTCTGGAAATGATTCAATCAATAAGACTGAAAATGAAACGGACGGTGTGTACGTACGGCGTGCACACAAAAAGTGTTAAATGCATCAGTACCTTTCTTCACATCATCTTGATGAATGTCGGCAACGCATTCAATGACTTCGTATTCTAAGTCGTGCCAAGTTTTCTCGCTGATTTCAGAGGGTTCCGCAAATTCATAACAAATGAGCCATTGTTCGTATGTTTCCCACAACCAGTCATCAACGGAAGAGGATGACCCTCTTTGAGGGGGATGGTCAACTTTTTCTCGCAATTTAATGGCTGCGGCAGTCAAAATTTTTAACAGCCTCTTCGTGAACAGACATCGAATTGAGAGAAGTGGATGGTTTTGTCATGGCTCGAAAATGTTGAGATAGTCTTGATGAAGATAATTTTCCTAAAATTAATTGATGACCAAGAAATGCGGATAGACAGCGAGGACAGTGCAGACGAGGCGTATTTATCGTGAGGTGCGAGGATGACGTTTAGAAGATGAAAAGTGATGACCATAAACATTTTCCACACAGGAATCAACCACGTGGTTGAGAAGGTTGATGATGCATGCATAAATGATATAAAAAGCTTGAAACATGCAACAAACAATACATACCAAAAATTCCACTGCAATGCCATTGCCTTTAAAGGGGAGTAAGGATAACTAACAGGGGCAAATTTACTGTTATGATTATGCGATATCGTAATTGTGTAAGGCCACCAAGCTCACTTCATAACAATGGAGTCGATAACCCTACATTCTTGTGGGAATACCATTACACAAATAGCAAACTTATGCTTCAGAAGACAGTTTTGAATCAGTACATTTTTCATCGACTTGTAAGAAGCGACAGTACTTCCGCTATGGTATGTTCGTTTAGTACAGCATATGATGACCTGTACAGTTACATTGTAGTTGATTATTCATTATCTTACCATAGTAAACGAATATAACGTATCTTACGAGAACATATTCTAAAGCAAGAGATATAAGTGACTACTTTTGTTACTCAAGACGGCAAACTGCACGTGATTTCAGCGAAAACATGTCACTGGAATCGGCAACAGAATACTGATTATGTCGACGTTGTATGTTTTGTGTGGAAAAGGAGGATGGTTAATGAACGGTAATGTCATGTTTACTAGGATTGAATGAAGTCAATTTTTGTACCAATCACTGCAATGGTGCGTAAGTGAACTGTAAATGAAACAGTGTCTCTCTAAGACATTGACGGGTTTTCATTTTTGTTTACGTAAACATTTTGGTACTGGTTGCCCTGAAAATGTGCTGTTCGTTTGGCATTCGTTGACATTTTCGTCTGTGGCATGCGAGATCGGGTTGTTTAGGGCCTTGTTTAGGTGATTTTGCGGCTTTGTTATGTACATCCAACAATTCTACCGCGTGTTCAACTTGTTCCATTTTCCTACTGATCAGTCTTATGAGCATCAGGGTGAAGCACAAACGTACCGATCACGATCGTGTTCAGTGATCGACAATCTTTGTAATTCCATGTCTGCGGAAGATTTTTCTGTAACATTGCCATATTTAGTAAGCGTCAACAATCGAAGTATGTTTAATCGTTTAGTTTCTTTCCTGAAGTCTTCTGACGGATTCTTTGTGATAATATCCTTCGAAAACGGCCAGTAAGATTAACAATCCTTCTAAGGATTTCACCCTTGAAATCATAACATATGGTGTTTCCGTACCGCGACAATTGTTCAAATCTACAATAGCCATTGGCAAGGTTTGACCCTGTGCTTTGTGAGCTGTGAACGCAAAGCCAGGCACGATAGGCAATTGACTTCTTTTAATGTGGCACTTTTTTCTACTGAAGGGATGTGTGAAGTTCATGTCAACTGTGTCTTGCATAGCCGCAGCATGGCCTTGTGGAAGTTCAGTGAGTCTGTCACCTGACATGTTGGGAATTTCCATGACACATGACAATGCAATGCGACGGTTTTGTTCATCTAGGCGGTAACAAATTTTTTTCAAAGTTCCCGTAGACCCATTGACTACGCCTGCTTGTACATCGAAGTTAGACATGATCATTACGGGCATTCCGATAACTAACAGGTAAAACGCCAAGCCTTTGGTTAGTTGTCCCACTAGTTAAAGAGTATAAATGTTCTCGTAATTTTTCATCTGTGATGGAAAGACCTTTGTGTGTATCGACACAATGATACAAGTGCAATTCATGTCCAGTTCTTTCAGCGAACGATGCAGTTTGTCGTTCGTTAAATGCATCTTTAACATTGTTTTGCATCAATATTACAGGGGTATCACACCACTGGTTTCTGGGACCAATCCGGGGCGTGTTGATCATTAAGTACTCTGGACGATAACATGGAATAATCTTCAGGTGTACAATTTCCAGTCCGCAGTCTACCTAACATGCTTATGAAAGCTGCATTGGCGGAGCCTTGTTGTCTCCAAATTTCGTGTAAGACAACAACAGTATCTACACAAAGCCAAAGAATTTTCCCATCTATTTGCTCTTGGTTACTGGATTTAAAATGTTTGATGTGGGCGAACAATTTAGTATCCATTACGGGAGCAAGCTGAGCAAAATCACCAGCCACTATTATATTCATGCCTCCAAAAATATTCTCATCTTCTTTGGCGATAGAAAGCGCATCCGATATTTGCACCAATGTTTTACAACCGACCATAGAAATTTCATCAATGAATAAATAATCGATGCCTTGCCACATCGACACTAAATCTCGATTGGTCTTTGAAGAAATTGAGCGCTTGCTTCTCTGATTTAGCATCAATGCTGAATGAAGTGTCATGCCAGATATGTTACGCAGGCAATACCCGTAAAAGAAGTCAAATGAAAACGGCGTTCTTGACCACGTAAAGTAAAATAAGTGCGAATAGCTGTTAATTACTGTTGACTTTCCAGTACCTCCTGCACCACTCAAAAACATTCGTAAATGGTCTGGTTTCAATGCCAAACTATGAAGAGCGACTAGTCGAAAAGCACGTGCTTGTTCGACGTTAAGGTTGAATTGTTCCACAATAGATTCAATGTCTACATCGTGTTCAGGATTAACTATGGGAATATCACTATGAATGGAAGGTTCAATCATAGCGGCATGTTCAAATGCTTGGCGAAAAGCATTACCATCAATTGTAGCGCGCTCATTTTGTAGACTGGGTGGAACAGAATCAGTTACTGCTAAGGTGTGTGTGTCTTTGGCACAATTTTTGCGATCCTCCTTTCATTTTTCGTACTCTTCACACCAAATAGCTTCCAAATCCTTCCCCGCATCATTTGATTTGACTAACTCTGTGCAGGCTACAATTTCCCGATCATACGTAGAACGCATGTGATCTTTACGAACAGAAAACATATGACAACGTTGAAGAGCTGTCTAAGTGCACAGAGCTAGAAATGCAACAGCGTCGAAGACACTGATCACACCCACACCCAACACTACACACACAAACACGCTCAAGTTTGTGGGGGGATTCTAATGCAATGAAAGTAGCGAACCAATACAATTGAATTCTCAATATCTCTAAGATACATGTGCAGCAATAGCGCTCGTATAATATCTAGACTTCTCTAAGTCCAAAGGCTTTTCTCAAGAACAAGAGGGTGCGACTTCCATCGCCGGGCCTCAAGGCAAGGGTGTATAACACAATACAACTTCGTCAAACATCTCCACAAATTTCTAGCAGTCGCTCGGGACTCTAATAACCACTGCACACAATCAATAACACCCTAAACACCACTTAAATGACTGCGCTCGAAGCAGAAACCAATTCCTATTAAATTCAACACACTAATAAACCTCGCACGTCGTACGCTAAACCAAAACCTGCACAAACACGTGGAGAAGTGTCTACACTGACACAAAACTCCGAAACTTCCACAAGAGCCACAGGGTTTGAACCTATGCGCTCAAGCTTCCAACCGATCGTAGACTCACAGGATTTGAACCTATGCAATCCAGAGAAACCCTGTCCGACAAGCCAAAGGGTTTGAACCTTTGCCAACCTGCAGAAATAACACAGAAAAGCGAACACTAATCAAGCCAAAGGGTTTGAACCTCTGCGCCTGTAATGCCTCACGTCACACAAATGCCCTCAAGAACTCGAAAGGGTGACCTTCAAGACACCATACTCTTATTCTCTCACAGAGTGCAAGTCAAACCGAAACCAGACTCTCTGCACAGAGTGCCGCGCTATTTTCTTGTCTAAGCACGTGACTTAACTCACACAATAGATATCTGATATGGGTTGTATTCTCTCTCGAAGTTCCTAGCTACTCTAAGTGCTAGAGCGCATGGCTGAAAAGCTTTGCACTATTACACCGGGGGCTCAAAACTTCTACTCTACATCTACACTACAGTATTTATAAAATTCTACATCATACACGTTGATACAACTTAATACAGTACTGTTAGAACCTCGGAACATTATTCCTCGCAACGCGCGCGTGTTGTTATAGCATGCCCAGGGCTGGACACTTGGTTGGAGGCCTATCTCAAGACCAGACTCTGTTTCCTCATGGTTGATACTCCACTCGCACTGCTCTCTATGTGTTGGCATGTCACTCGTCATTTCCTTGGAGGATACTTGGAGTGACAACCAATCATATACACTGTATCTCATTCTAATGTTGAGTTTCTAGGTTTCTCTGGTTGGTGGGGGATACCCGTGGTAAGCCTAGGCACTGCGCTCTTTGGCCAAACTGGGTTCTCTCGGAGTTATCTATACTCAGGCATTATTTGGGACACACGCACGCGTGCCGCGCGATCAGGGCCCTGTGCATCATCAATCAATGTGTCATGTAGTTCTCTTGGGATCAGGCATGTCTTTTATTATGTCTGCAGATCATGTATGCAATCTGTTGATAGTGCATTCAGTATCGAGTGCTGAGCTCTTGTACTTAGTGTGACCTCAATGAAGTATCATACTAAGTTAGAGCATGCACTCTACCAATAGTCACTTCAGACTTGCGCGCGCATGCACGTGTTGTTATACCGTGCACTATGTTGATATCACTGCGCTCTATGGCTATTTTTATATATGCGCGCAACGCGCATGCCAGATCAATCCTTCGCATATCATGTCTGTCTCTCATCAATTCATTGGAGCATGTATCTGATCTGCCTCTAGTGTATTCAATATCAAGTGCTGAGCTCTCATACTTAGTGTGACCTCAATGAAGTATCATACTAAGTTAGAGTATGCACTCTACTAATTGTCACTCGAGGTCATACTGCACACAACTCGGTATCGTGCTCCATACGTATATTACTGCACTCTGTGTGTTTGACACTGCGCTCTATGCATATAGTATTGCGCTCTTTCTGTATTTTGTGTTACCTCAGTAACTAGCCCTTATACCATGTATGTATTCATACATATCGCAAAATTACACGGCTAGACACATTGCAAGCATGTCAACGTTCTGCAGTGCACAAACAAGTCTCTACATTCATCCGAGCATATAGCAGCTTTTCAGATACAACATATTCTAACGAACGCATGTGTGCCAGAATTGCATCTTCAGTATTCTCCTCATCATTGAAGTCATCCGAATTGTGCTGATTTCTATATTGTCCTCTGGGTCTTTCATTCTGGCGCACTCTTCGTTCCGCAAAATGATCATCTCTACTATCACGACATTCATGTAATATCTGCATATTATTCATTAACTGCGTAATCTCCAAGGAACATGATTTTTGAAAGATGTCAAAAGCATCTACCCATGATTGTCCATTCGCTCTTAAGTCATCAGCATGACACCATGGCTTAAACAATAATAACATCAAACGGCAATAACACGGGTAAATTTCGGGCCAATCCCGGCAGGGAATAGTCGGCCTGGAGGGCATGGGAACTTTGCAAGCCAAAGGTGCATTGATAACTTGATAATAATTTCCGGCATCAGGGTGTGCGTCATCCAGACTCATTTTTGGTCTGATGCGATGACAATCGGCTAAAGCCGCTTCTAAAGTAGGCCACTTACTACCCTCGAGCGATGAGAATACGTGATCAGCACTGGCAGTCTCTGGAGCCCGCTCTTCAGTATCGTCCTCATCGGACTCGTCATCGGAAATATCACTAATGTTCTCTGCCTGTTCAACTGGCTTCTGTGTCCCTTTTCTTTTACATGGAGCACCGTGAACTTTAACAACTCGTGCTGTATATTCCCACAAATTTAGTCCACGAAGAAATTCTCCACGTAATTGATAATCAAGAACACCTGATGATCGGGCTAAGAGTTTACCTTTGTCGTCCATGGTTATGATGATGTCGGCATCGCCCTTCTCTTGTTCCAGTGGATCTTCCTCAGTATCACTGACGTCTTCGCGTTCTGGCTGTTCATCCACATCGACGTCGACGGTAACAAATGTATTGTCAGACATAACGGTCTGGCTGTCAGAGTGCAAATCATTGTTGATCTGTTCAGGAGGGTGTGGATTAGCGTAGATGTCATCAATTTCCTCCAGTTCGTTATTGTTATTGTGCATGGGATGACTTTGACATTCTGGAGAAGGTTGTTCGTCATTCAGAAATGATTCATAACTGGTCCAATACAATGAATGAAATTCGTGGCTGGTAAAATGATCTTCATAATCCATGAGGTATGAAGCCACTTGTTGGGAAGATAATTCTTGGTGGGAAATCATAGCATATGCACATCTTTGAAGAAGACGTTTGGCACGGACAGTAATTTCATCTTCATCAGGATTGAATTCACTCAATTTTCATATGGATAATTCCAATGCCGCGTAAGCGACATGTACTTTTAATTGTGACTTAGTAATGTAATCTGTTATGTAGTACATTATCGCCTTTGCTGAAGCTCCAGATCCAATAAATTTGATGTCCATATTACACTGCATGGCTCGAATCATAGTTTCATTGAAGTTATTAACGAGTCCATTCAAACATCGTAGACATAACTCTCCTTTTTCATAGTCAAAGGATGAATATTGACGGTAGTTTGATTCATCTAAGTCAAACCGGCAAACACGTTCATACTTTTTGCAATATTTAAAACATGTTTTTGAATGAGAATGTTTCTGACAGTCTTCTACAAGATTGTGCAAATCTTTTTGAATTGCTGATAGCCTAACCGCGTCAGGTAAATCAGGTGGTATTCCTCGCAAAGTACATGAATGTACACCGTCAGAAGGAACGGAACAATTTACATCGGGTTCCGGAGGAATTTGATTGGTAATGGAATCATCGAGGAAAGCGAGTAACCTATCTCAAAATTCCACGTCATTGCCGGACATAATTCTCCTTTTAATTTCATCAGGATTAAGGGACCCCTCCAGCCATACCATCATATGACAATGTAATGTTCCTCGACCTTGAGCTTCTACACAACCGTAATATGCCTTAACAATACCTAAAGCTCCACCTTCTAAATTCTCGTGTTTAGGATCATAGGCTAAAATAGTTTTGATGAAAGCTTTCATATACCGGTTAAAGAATGTTGCTGCCGTAGTGGGATTCTGAGCGACCAAAATGCTTTGGTCCCAATAACGAGGAATCTGTTCAGGTAGCATGTTATCAACATTAATTTCTGAACCACCCAGAAACTTTACAATTGGATTATATATGTCCGCTGGATTGATAGTAATGAAGAAACTGGCCAATCCTTGATCAACACATAAAGCTTTCACCTCATTTCTCTTTCCTAGACGAGCCATGGAAGACCCTGGTATGGCCGACGAGACAGCGTTTACTTCTTTCATCAACGCGAGAACGCGTTTTTCCTCAGGATTATTCGCGGTCATGACATCGCCATCAGCAACTCGCTGGGCAACTGTGGCGACTGCTTCTGCTGAAACTGATCCGAACCGATCCGCGACTTCAGGAAAATTTCTCCTTTTGACTTTTAAACTGGTGTGTAGTAACAATTTCCGCCGCTGAATCATATTAAACGCTGTAAACATAAAAGTATAATGTCTCTGAAATCACGTATCATTAAGGCTAAGCAGATGTTTGACATGGGCTTGAAATGATATAGATGTCGTTCTACCACGGTCTTCCATACCTCCAATGCCATAAGGAAACAAGGTGGGATACATGAGGGGAAACAATTCTGGATTATTGAACTCATTGACTGGTGTTGGATCATGGGTGATTTCAACATATCCGCCTCCTCATGACTTGACATGACTCAGCACAGCTGCATGTAGTTTATTCGAAGATGCACTAACGTCCACAGTTACTGATCACTATGCGCTCGAATGGAACATCGCCATCGTCAGGAGGTGCATCAACTTTGGGAATGTTGCGACATGTGGTGTCCAGTGGAGCATCGTATCTCGACGTCAATTTCTCTGATTCCTCAGATACAGGTATGTGTTGAACAGAGAAGGGTAACATAGGATTGCCGTCAAGGTAAGATAACACATCCTCATTAAGGACCACGTCTTTGTATAAAGGGTTATGTGCTTTCAACCATTGTAATGCCAATCTGACACGGCGACCATTGACTGCTAAAGGCTTTGCCTTTGTTCTGAGCCATTCCATTGTAGGAATTTGTGCTCCAATAAATAATACACACAATGGAGATGTAATTTCTTCTACAGAAGGAGGAAGCATTGATGCAATTTTGGAAGGCTGCTGAGGATAGATTATTATGTTTCCTTTAATTCCTCGTTGTGTAGTCGGTAAAGTAATAGACCGGTTTTCTTCTTTTAATTGTAGGATCATGCATTTTGCACGACACAGCGATATCATACTTTCCTCAACAATGGTTAAATCCTTCAGTTTGTCTGGAACAGGTCCCAAAAATGTATTATTCACTAATGATAGCCGCGGAACTCTTGTCTTTTTTATATCTTTGGCACAAGCTTTACAACATAGAAGTGTCGGATTATCTGATGGCAAGCTTTCGACTCCACATGGGTCTATCATTAAACCAGCTAGGGGACCTGATTGAAAGGGCAATGGCACATCGGCATTAGGCCAAAGCATGACATCGTCATCCTCTTCTGGCGATAACCGAACAGGGTGTCCAATCATAATCAGACACGGGCATTTTCTGGCAATTTTTGGCCCATGTCCTCATGGAACAAAAGGCGCAGGTAAACGATAATAGAGCAGTATTTCCAGTATCCTCAACGAAATCAGACAATAGTTTGTCTTTTAGTGTCTGTGGTACAATAGTGGGCCATGTATTACTGAACGTACTGAAGTCTGTCTTCAAAATGACTCAATTGTTGCACATTACTTTCAACACGACGCGCATTTTGATCAGCCGTAAATCGCTGAAATTCTTTTGCTCGACGGAGACGATCAAGCCCTTGTGCAATCGTTTTCCTTAATGATTTGACGCCAGGTGGTTTAGTTGCATCTCCATTTGCACTGGAAATTGTGTTGTTGTATGACATGTAAGCACATCTTCTTTGGTAGCCTAGAAACTCCTGCTTTCAGACTCAAAATGAGAAAATCTCAGGTACGCTGGGCCTCATCATCACCTTCAGGCATCAATCGCTCATTGTCATCCATTTCGTTACGGCCCTGGACAGAGTTGCCGGATGTCTGTTGGAAGTGTTGCTGTGCAGTACAATTAGAACTGTGTTCTTTACACTGTTCAGAATGTAAATGATCTTCAATTATAAGACTGCAAACTATCGATAGTGATTGTATTGTTAAAATTTAAATGATGTGAGTGAGCGATCTGAACTAATACCTCACTGAGGAACATGAGGCAAACATTTACGTTCAATATGTATATGACAATGACAGTATTCATCATAAAATTCTTGTAAGGCATTTAGAAGCTGTGAGCTGTTGAGGGTGTGCTCTCACGTTTTTATTGGCACCGAGCGCCGACAATATAATTTTAAGTTTGGGTACTGTTAAATGCGCACCACGTTCGGAATATGAGAGCACATAATTCAAAATCGTCTTAGAAAGTCCAATAACAGAGTCAAAACTGCTTCGCAATGTTTAAACATGTTGAAACATCATGTGGAGGTTGAACATGATGTGAATGTTCAAGAGAATGCTTATCGAAACAATGGCCGAGCAAAACATGACTCAAGATAACTGTTTGATATTCTATAACAGTTGCGGACAATGTTAGCGTAATTCCGTGTAACGAAGCAAGGTATGATAAACAACTTTTGTCATCTGTAAACACTAAACATCTTGACCCTGTTGTGGCTCATCCAAATAGCATGCCTTGAATCACAGAAAGAGCAAAGTTTTTATTTCCAGATGTCATCGCTAGGTCATCGCCATAATTGCCCATGTCCGCGATCACAGGTCTTTCATTCCGAATACCATCCGAGATGGAATTTGGCGCCTCTTCACTTAGACAAAGTGAACAAGAACAATGACCACGGTTCTCCCGTGGTTCTGTCATAAATGTTTGCATTAAATATTGTTCAAAAAATTCAAGAATTAAACACACCAGATATTACAGTAGACATCTGTGTAACAGCACTGCCATATTTAGAGAAAGCAGCAGGCAACAATGCCTGTAAGTCATTACCAGTTGTGAGCAGACCACTACGTCCAGCAATTTCTCGAAACATAGTCACTGCATCTCGACCAAGAAATACATCAAAATCATCCTGATCGCAAGAATGAAAGTGCAGTGATACCACAAGAGATTTTCCATGGCACAAAAATTGAAGTAGCAAAGGCCTGTGCCTTCAAGGACTGTTGATCTCGAGCATTCAACCAAGATTGAGCCACAAAGGAACTATCAGAGTCAATGCAAGTATAACTGAGCAGCACTGCCTTCCAAGGTTATCGAAGTCAGAGACATTGAGTGAAGCCAGTTATGTGAACAAGCTAAAAGACCAATTGAGAAAATAAAAAAGGAAGATTGCAGTCTGCGACATTAAAGGCTTTTATATGGATTTGAAGCATGATGTAAAAATGACATCAGGTTGAGGAAACCTAAATCAGTCATAGCCAAAGGAGCGCAGGTAATAAAAACCGTCAGAAATGAAGTCATTATTAAAACGGAGTCATATACATATCATACAATAATTAAATACATGTCTCATACAATTATTCAAACATC
Source organism: Armillaria novae-zelandiae (assembly GCA_030435655.1). Lineage (NCBI taxonomy): Eukaryota > Fungi > Basidiomycota > Agaricomycetes > Agaricales > Physalacriaceae > Armillaria > Armillaria novae-zelandiae. The sequence continues at coordinate 50,340 of JAUEPR010000122.1, forward strand.
CGAGCAGGTGTTCTCCAAAGAGGAATATCCGAATCCGCCAAAGCCTGCCGTCATGGGGTAATACAAACTGTTTGCAATAAAATAATTTCTACTAACGAACAAATGTTTTCAGTAAACCAGGGTGATTGAATGCATGCTGGTTCAGATTTTCTAAACATCCAAGCAGGTGTTTGAGGTAGGGGAATAGCAGAGGCTTGCGCACAGCTGTCCTCGAAAGAAATGCTCCGACAAGACTTACCATCAAAATCCCATTCCATTAAGGACACTTTATGACTGGAAACACAGCAATTAACGAAACCACCACCAATGGCGCGATAACAATGGTTGAGCTACATTCTTTAGAAATTTCAACTTATCTCGGGAAAATATTTCAAGACTTAACCTCAGGAATTACCGACCGATTCAATTATCCCCCCCCAAAATTTTGCCAAGTTCAAACAAGGCAAGAATTCATTCAGACTATTCATAAAATCACACACTCACTCTTGAAAAAGCAACAAATATATATGTAAACCCTCATAAGGGATAAATGCGACAGATATATGTAAACAAGGTCCTAGAAATTTCTGAAATAAAACTTCCACAAAGAAATCCGATCGCCTCAAATTATGATGTATGAAACCCACAATCAATCCTTCGAAGATTCTGGCTCTTCCTCAAAAGACCCTGCAGCAATTGCACCATCGACCTCGATATTTTTTTTCGGGAGCGCTAGAACCTTGAACAGACTGGCGAAGGGAAGCAACTTGATCTTGAACAACTTGAGCGTCTTCAAGGATATCAAGCCCAGCAAGGAATTGCCGAATTTTCGAGATCATGCTCTCGGCCTTTTGAGCAACGACTTCAAGAGTGGGACCAAACGAAGAAACCTCTTCTATAATAAGCAAGGATGGGTCAAGCAATTAATAAAAAAACTGAACAACATACGAAGATAATGAGACTTCAACTGGTAAATGATCGATGGGATTCAACACATTGTCGCCATTTATGGTGCAGGGCGCCTTCGAATAATGACAATGCACACAAATGGATGTGTGTGTGAGAAATTTACGACAATGCATTCCACGACTTTTGCACTGATCACATGGCTTCGAGTACTGTTGTTAAAAGTTCAGGGAAGCAAATTGAAAAAAAAATTCAAAGACATACCCGTTCACCAACAAACGCCGCAACTTCCTTGTTCCACAAACGACTGTCAACCTTGACAAAACGGCCGTAGTCTTCTTCCACTTCCAGGACCCCAGTGTGGGCAATACCATTAGCGAGCGCTTTAAAGGACTCATTGGGCATTTCACCAAAACCACCACCACCCACGCCAAGAGCGACCAGGGGGGGCTTGGTGGGACTTGGCCCACGTTTACGAATGGCTGGAGTAGGAAGAACTGTACAAAAGAGTTAGAAATAATCAGCAAGGTTAAGTTGGACAATTACCGTTGTCAGCGGTAGAAGAAACAGTTTTAGCTCTCTTAGCAGCAGGTTCCTCGTCAATATCTCCCACAGCCGGAGCAGAACATCGCTTTCGAGGCCTTGAAGTATCAGCCTCGTCTAGGGAACCTTCTTGAAGTTGTTGCTGCGCGCTACTCTGAGCCAATTTCTGCAACCGCCTCTTAAGAGGATTTTGGGATGCAGGCTTCGGATTAACAGGAGCATTCTTTGCAGGAGGAGACCGGTGAGCTCGATAGGGAACGACGGACATCTTCAGGCGACTTCTCCAGATGTGAAGGTCTTGCAACGATTGCTGGCAGGGTCGAATAATCAATTTCGTCCAAAGAATCTGCAAACTTTTGTTGGCGAGCAGGTTTATATTTGCGAGGAGGAGGACTTGGCACCTCTATGTGCGCTGGTGGATTAAATGTCGGTTCCAGACTCATAAATGCCTCGTCTTCAGGCAGGGACAGAGGCCGATCATCGTCATCAACATTCATTGGTTCGGCAATGGGAAACGCAGGCAATACTTCCTCCTGAAAGTCTATCAGGTCGGATACGTCGGGCCAAACGAAACCGACAGCAAGAGTAACCGAAGGAAGCGTAACTACAGAGCATTCGACCACCATGGGGGAAGTAGTTTCCTGTTCTTCCAGTTGAGGAGGATTCGACTCTTTGAGAACTTCTGCAGGCAGAGCAGCTACCAGTGGATCGGAAAACTTAAACAAAATTTAACATGACCATATACGTACCATTGTCAGTGTGAAGGGGGACTACTTTTTTCGGCTTATCTGGTGACTGTTTTGCCAAAACTGGAGGCCCGGTCTTGAAGATAGTTGTGAGCCTGCCATGCGAAGGAAAATTGGGATCAAAAATGAAATGGTGATCAACTCTAGAGCTGGACACGATAGTCAGAAAAATACATAAGTAATCCAACGGAAAAAAACGCACCTTACCCCTTCAACCTCTGATGAAGTATCTGACGGTGCAAGAGGAGGAACTGAACGATGCCAAGTGATCATTTGGGGTCAAGGTCGAGGAACCTCCTTTGTTGGCTTTGGAAGAGAAGAACCCTTGCTTCTCAAATCCACAAAGGGCACCACTTTGGTATGCTCGAAACTAGTAACAGAACAAGGTTGGCTTGTTTCCTGCTGTAGGAACAGCAGATAACAAGAAAGAAGACCCGACAACCTCGGCATCCCCACCTTCAGTATGATCCTCATCATCTTTTGCTTGTTCTTCAGGCTTTCTCACTGGATTCAGTCCTCATCCTCTATCTCGGAATACTCCTCAGACGATGAATCTGGATCAGTTAGGAATGGGAGTAATCTTCACCTTGTACAGCATGCTAAAATGAAAAATCAGAAGGCAAATCAACGAATAGAAGAATATACGAACCCCGCGTCAGTCCGAACTCGTTATAAGCAGGACTTTGACTTTTTAATCCACTCGGAATTGATGGCTTGACACGACCTCGATGATAGAGTATTCCAGTTTATGGAATACGGCTTTCGCTATGCCAGCCTGACTTGCGATTGTCCCTGACAGATTTCCCATTGGCGTAAACTATCGTGAAGCCAGGTATCAATTTTTTCTGAATGACGACGGGGAGGTGGAGATTGTATCAAGTCGTCCAACTCCAGTGCTGTGTCTCGATAGCGCAATTCACATTCCACTCGAAGAACTGCAGGGATCTTGTTGAATGATGGGCTTGCCCATATTTTGTAAGCGTCGAGACAGAACCGTACGTGATAACTTGGCCAGCAGTTGGAACACCGACAAGTGTAAGAAAGAGCTAGGTTACACCGATAAAGCAAAAAGAGTGTCACCTAGCTTAGAGGCCGCCTTCTGCGGATGACAACAGTAGACAAAGAAAAAAACTTAGTAAAAATTGAATAAGTTCAATGGGTCACTGCGTCCAGAAGCATCAAAGTGCCTTGAAAATGGTGCAAGAAGCTCTGATATAGGAAAAGGACACACCAACCATTCCACGGAGTACTTAACGGTGACTAAAAATAAGCCACCGACTGCGCCTTCAGCAATATCAGCACCCGATTTAGCCATGGGCACTGCCACATAAGTCACTCCATGGCAACCATGCCCAAGAACCCTGACTTTATATGAGAATTCAAACATACAGCCTCCAGAAATGTTTCTAGAGTAACATAATAAAAGTTTCAGGGGGATGATGAGCGTCCACGCTCTGTACGCCCGTCTACCAAGCGGTCTTTCATAAAGACCAAAATGCTCTGCCAACGCATACTACGTTTATATAACTTCAATGATACCATACGAACCCCGATATCCCTCTCTTTCGAGGACGCATGTTAATTCTCGTATATCATCACTGGTAAGGTACCATTGATTGCCGGTCACCGACTTTCGGCAACACGTGTTTCATTAGATTCTTCAAAAATCCGAGCAGTGTTCTATGAAGAGAAATATCTGAAGCCGCCAGGTCTGCCAGGGTAGAAACTGTTCACATGAACTAAGGAACAAATATTTTACATATAGCACGGTCATTGAATGCATGTTCAGTTTAGATGCTCCAAACATCCTAGCGGTATTTGACAAAGAGGAATAGCCAAAGCTCTCGCACACAAGCCTCCAAACAAATGCTCACATAATACATTCCGAATTTCCTCTGAAGTTATGCAGGTCAAAAGTCCATGGGCCCATAGCTAGAGTCACCAATTCCCAGTCATGTCAACTTATCAAACTGTTCATCGAACACCATATTGACAGTAGCTCACGTTGCCTTTATAACTGCAAGTACTTAGTATCGACAGTACGTTGTTTCAACGTGTCGATGCAGCCTCGGCAGTTTGTGTTCGGAAACCTCCCAAGCAAGAAAATGCCAAAACGGAAGTAACTGATTCAGCGGTAATATGATGCAATACGCCAGATTCGGAAAGACATGTCACTGAGAAATGCAAGCAGTCGAACGTGTACACGATGACATCCCTGTATGGTGGCTTTGCACATGGGTCCTTTGGCAGAAGTGCACATGCCGGTCAAAAAGTGCTCAATCACCAACTCGAGGTAAATGTGACTGGTCACCGCAATGCATTCGTTGTAAGATACCGTGTCCTGCAAGCACTCCCAACAGAGGCGCGAAATCTACAACGAATAAGAAAGAAGTCGATCCTGGTATCACACATTAAATCATAAAATTGCCGCAACACCTGTAAGGGTGCGAAACCTATCATCATGAGATATGGCAGATGATTTCATATGGACATTATGCACTGACCGTTATGATCGTCAGACCATGCCCAGCACAAAAACCAGTCCATTCCCAACTGCACAGCTGACTGCTGCTTCAGAAGATGAAGATAGTTTGATGGGAAATTCACAATGGCCATTCGCGAGATACGATACTGACGGAATGAACTCCAGAAACACACATGGACAGGGCAGGAACTAATGTTCCACGAAAAATCGAAGGACACAGGCAAATGACTGGCCATCGACAGTACAGGTGGAAGGAAGCATGCTGACTGAGCGAAACAGCGCAACAGTAGAGACAATATATCAAGTAGGAACACATGTCAGAAATGACGCAGGAAAAGTAACTCATTGGAGTACAAGGTAATTTATGACAATGCCCTACATAAGAAATGACCGCTTCCACAAAAAAAAATCCCGTATGACCATACACAACCCACTAAGACATAAAACCGAAGACGTCAAATATGACGGCACGGAAATCCTCAAAATCGGTGACAATGATGTGACATATGATGACAAAATGTCGAACTAAAACCGTAACATACACAAATATGGACGAGGCGGATAATCTGCATGACTAGGCGGAAATATGAGATGTCACGGAAGAAAGCGGCAAATGGAGAACGTGACAGAGCAGAGTCACGGAAAACCAAACTAGGCGGGGAAATGTATCACCTTTTGAATGGATAAAGACTTAATCCCATGCCTCACAATATCAAAAATAGGAGGGACGTCATTGAATTAGATGAAAGCGAATCTACCGCCAAAGTTGCTGTCAATAGTGCACTATAAACCTACTACCAAGGTAGCAGGAATAATTGACAGAACAGTAATGTGTGGGATAATTTTGTATGGTCTACGTATGAATTCTAAAAATGTTGGTCGCATTCGACTTCACAGTTGCTCGTTTAGTGTATCGATGGGCTCTACTACTGGCCAGCTGTCGTCGACACAAGAAGCAATGTCAAAATTACATATTCACATGCACTTGGGTTGAGATCAATGTCTCAGATCACTTCCAGCCAGTCAACCAAAATACAAAACTGTTAGAAGGTAATCACAAATAAGGAATCACATACCGGCGGAGTCTTCTCGGAGAGCACTTTGTGGAGTCGCCATACCCTAGGGTATGGGGGTGTGGGCGCGAACGTTGTGCAGCATTTCAATCCGGAATGAGATCCTACGGGATGGACCCGATTGGCTCCTTCGCCCTGCTCCAGCTATGATCCCTGCCTGGAATAGAGGAGCCGAGCAGTGTGCCGGGGTGACTCTACAAGAGGACGATGAAGCCGATATATTTTTTGAGTTGTAGTGCATGTTTTATTTTCATTGCAGTCATCGCCTTCAATACTCGGCTCTCGTCTGCGATACATTCACCGCATGTCTTTTCTGGCCCATTCCTGCCGGATTGGTAGTATATTGTCGGCGAAGGGCGTCGAACAGTTCATTCTTCTCATCCTCCGCAGATTCAAGAGTTCGTATCAGCCTTTCTGTGCTCTCCCTCTCCTTCTTCGACGCCACGAGCACGTTTTTCTTGTTGACCTCCGCTTTTTTAGACTCGAATAACTTGTGTGCCGCTGCTGTCGCCAATTGCGACGCCTTCATCAGGGCTTCAAGGTCTTCTGCTAGCAAATCTTCGTCCATTGACGCGTTAAAACCACGCGAGAACAGAGTTCAACACGTTGTGAGCAACAGCGTAAAGGTGGTGATTGAGAAAGGAAGTGAATTACATAACCGCATCCGGTGGCCCGCCTTTGCGATGCACCGTCACGTTCCTTGGACGTTGTCGGTCTGTGATGATAAATAGAAGGGCTAGAGGAGAGTAGGCGACGACACTGTCCTTGCTTGTCATTTGTTGTCCTTCCTTCTAACGCTGCATAGTGTTTAATCCCTCTTCTCACCAACCTCGCTTTGATGCATCTATACTTCTCGCATAGAACATTCCGTCGCAGGCTTTTGCACTAAGCTCATAGCTATCCCTGTGATACTAGCCTTATGGTCTGGTTGTACCCTTCAAAGTGCCCAAATGCCGAGTATGTGGACACATCCCTTTCCCAGCCGTGACATCACATATTTTTGAAGCAACGTAGCGGGAAATCATGACGATGTAAAAAAGCGTAGCCATTCTGGGTTACAATGCGTGGAATTGGCAATATTGTCGGAGGTTTCCTCGATCGTTCGAGGAGTTGTCCACGTGGAGTCGGTCCAGAATGACTATTTTCGCGCGGAAAATAGAAGATCCGTCCAAGATCCGTCATCCAAACCACCACCACAGCGCCGTACTGTTTCAAAGTCGCCTCTCTGCAAACTTCATTCTCTCTGCAAACTTCATTTTCGCTCAAAGCATGGTCGTTCAAACAAGACAGATGAAACATAAGCACCGGCATTGACCGACCTTCCAAACGAGCTCCTATATGCAATCTTCAACCGTATCGAGAGTAGAGATTTACTCTCCCTTGCACATCCTTCCCGTAGACTGAATGCTGTAGCAATGCGGCACTATCTTGGCCCTCCACATGAAGTTTAAAAGAATTATAGCATGTTTGGGGGATATCTTACCAGAGCTCCTCGTACCTTCTTCGCTCTGCGCTGCCTTCGGCTTTCCTTAGCAACGCCATACATCCTATCGATGACGCTCATGCTCAGCCACAAGTTCTCAGAGGAGTTTGACGAGGTCCTACGATATCACATGAGTATCCCCCAGAACACCATCCTAGCCTACACATCGACTTCACATCGACTACTAATCAATGTATTACTTGCAAGAGAATAATGTGCAGCAAACATGCAGAGAGACTTCACAGGTTCTGTGGACGCCTTGTCAATTTACGATGTATTTCGTTCAAATGCCTTGGGACTGGGTGGGAATGTCTTGGCGAGTCTTTGACGAATATGGAGAAAGCTGTATTCCATCCCCCACCTTTTACCACTCTCGCTTCCATGTGCATCCCTTCCGGATCCACACCCTTTCTTGACTGGCTCGTCCGCTCAGCCCGCACATCACCCATCCAGGCATTGACACTCCATTATATTCGTGATTCATTCAAAAGTCGGACTCTGTCTTGTCCCTGCGTCTCCCTCATCTCAAGCGCGTAACGTTCGAGTCGTGCGTATTTACACCAGAGCATCTATTCTCATTCCTCTCTCATCATCCAGCGATAACGGATTTGACATTCCTGTGGGGGGACATCAGTCCACCACGTTCGTGGCTGCACACCGTACATATGCGACTTCCTCATCTACAGACTATGGTCATAGGCATTAGCGATTTACATCATTTATTGCCATCTATGAGATCAAGGTTATTTCCCAGCCTAAAGTCTGTCGTCCTACTTGGGTGCGAATGCTCCCGATGCGCCGATCCTCGACAGATTTGCGAGCGGAATAAACGCAAGCCTGATTTTCGACATGTCTTACATTGGATATCGCGATTACCAGCAATTTCCTACGTTCAGCTACCATTCGAATTCCCGTGGGACACGATTTCGGGACTCCCTTTACGAGGGATTACTAAACTGGTGTCAAAGCGATTTTCGGTGCCCTATTCCAGAGAATGAGCCCGGGGGGATGTGTTTACCTACGTACAAATATCAGTGCTTCCGAATGCTCACAATCATTTTCCCCCACCCTAAATGAACGGACGATACCCAGAGCACACTTAAGGGAATACGTCATGAAGTGGAATCATACTATTAACACTGCAAATAACAATCACGGCGAGGAATACTGTGATATTTGAATATCTCGATACATATATTGTGTCCTGGAGGCCTAATTTTCATGACTTGAATTGACCCTCAAAATACTTCTACCGCCCCTGCTCACTGATAACCACTCTTTCCTGGAACCACACCAAACGCGGGTCCATCCTTTCCAAACATCTTCCTCAGATCATGCACCAATTCTTGAGGCTTTTCATGCGCCGCAAAATGTCCACCGCTGGAATGTTCAGCTTCGAAAACCACGTTACCGGTAGTATGTGTCCAGCTGTAATAAATAAAAAGTTAGCATGAGTTTCGTTTCAGGAAGGCCGAGATACTTACAGGCGAGGAACGGACATGAGTTCCTTGGGGAAGAATGACACACCGTGTGGAAGAGCAGGTTTTTCTCCCATTACAGCGATGTCAGATGAACTCCAAATCTCGAAGTATATACGTATCGACGCCGTAGGACCCGATCTGGAGAATAGATAAATGGCGATCCATGTGAGGACTAAGCGGATGGCCAAATGAGTGTCAGCACTGGCAGGAAACAGGTGTTGGGTCACTTACCTTCATCGTCATCCCACGGATACGCATCCGTCCAGTTTACAAGCTTCTCATAGATCCACGCCAGGAGACCGACAGGGGAATCAGCGAGCGAATACCCCACTGTTTGGGGCTGGGTCGAATGTTCCGCCATGTAACCGCTGCCTTGGGTACGGAACCACTCAGAACGTGCGAACCCAGCTTTCTCGGCAGCGGTGTGCGGCGTCAAGAGGTGACGTAGGTAAAGTATAGGTTCATACATAGTCGGAGCTCGACCCCTGTTCACGGTCAAACTCATCGTACAGGGAACTAAAAAAAAAGGCGTGCTTACGTCGGCATATTGGTATGCCAGGCTTTGCTATGCTTTCCACCATAGGCGAGGGCAATTTTTCGCGTGATCTGCGTCATCAGTAACGATGCTTCCACAAGAAACATCACTTACGAGGTTGCCAAAGTCTCCGCCTTGAGTAACTACAGGTACCAAGTCAGCAGATGCCCAGGATAGGCGTAACAGAGTGTAACCAACATACCATATTCGCTGTAACCAAGAGCTAACATGAGCTTATGGGCGACCTGCAATCTGTCAATGATGCATCAGGCCTATTCTTGAAGAAGTATACCTCAGCGTATTGCGCAAGCCTAAAGTTCTGCTTTTTGCTGGCCTCTGAGAAACCGTATCCCGGCAAGCTCAGTGCGACTACATGAAAACTCGGATGCTCTGATGACGACGCCGTGAGAAGTGGGAGAATCTTGCGCGCTTCAATGAAGCTTCCCGGCCCTGTAAAAAGACAAAAGTTGATCGCAGCTGCTAACTAGGTAGAGAAAATCACGTACATCCATGAACGAAGAGCAGCGGCACAGCCGCTTCGACGTCGCTCTTTTTATGAACGTAGTGGATGTTCAGTACACCAAAACCGTCAACTTCAATGTCTCGAGTGAATTGTGGGAGCTCCATGTTGAGAGCGGCTTCTTGGGCCCGCCAGTCGAAGCCGTCTTGCCACCGAGCAACGAGACGCTGGATGTCCTTCAAAGGGGCACCATACTTCTTGCCGGAGTCATCGAGCTCATCTGGAAACGTAACCAATGCAAGCCTTTGTTGAAGGAGCTTCAGTTTCTCATCCGGGATGGATATTTTGAAGGAGGATTCTGGTGATGCCATTGAGATGTAGTGAGGATGACAGAGTGGGTGGGCGTGCGAGCCTTACTTATACCATACCATAATCAGGGTCGCTTGCCGTTTGGAAAAACAGACTTCGCTTCCGAAGAAGACAAGGTCATGTTGAGTCATAACCCATGCACGCTACCGTGGCGACGGCCATGACTAAGGCTATAATGTTGGACATGAGATCGGAGCAGAAGCTGGGGCCTGACTCCGCCGTCGAATCGGTCCTGGCCCCGTGGTACTGACATTTCTACGAATGGCGTTGACCTGAGCTACGGGAATTCCCATGGACAAAGGCGGTTGAGATATAGCGGAGACCCAAAGTTCAAACTGAGTTGCGGCAGTCACATCGCATTACTATTATTTTATGATCAATTATTATAATACGCTATTTATGTAGATGTATCGTTTCCTGGCCTATCTTTGTTATTCCCTAAGTCATCACAGATCGGCCTTGGAAATCTGGCCTGGTCTAAAGGACCGCTTCGGACTTGCCACTGTAATTATTATACTTTCATGTTGTTATAGTAGGTACGGTCATCGAGATGTTTAGGATTGACGCTGCCAGTGCCATATCTTAGCAGAGGATAAGCCTGAAGATGTATCATACATACTACCGCCTTGAATATTCAACGCGTTCTTGAATCCCATGTCAATAAGAACTTGGATATAGGAAATTTTAGTTTCGCGTGAAAGCAACCCGTCCACTAATGCTACCTAGTACCGAGCCCCAAAGCCTCAAGCTCGAGTTCTTGGCCAACATTAGCATCTTATGATGCTGTCGTCAAGATGGTTCATAATTTCCACACATACACTGAAAATCGCGGCCCACAACCACCGTCATGTCTAAACTGGGCTGAGAAGGCTTTCGTTTTCGAACTAAAGCTGGCCACAGATGATTGTTAACAATCGGATTGAATTCCCATCTCCCCGACTATGCATGCATACCGCTACTACTATAAGTCCGTAAAAGTCCGTAATAAACGAATGCGTGTAAAAACTAGATCAAACAGCTGTGAAATCAAAGAGCTGAGCCCCCGAGCCGTCACAAGGAGCCAGCGTCATAGCACCAGGACCTCTGGAGGTGACGCATTGCTTGGTGGTGTCCGAGCCGGAAGAAATCTTGCATCCCGAAGCGACCTTGCCCTTTGTCTGGGAGATATCCGTCGAACAACACGTCGAACAGTCAACAAACCATTTCTGGCATCTGCATACGGGATGAGTAATGGAAATATGCGAAAAGACGAGACAAGCACGTACTGATTGCTACCTGATGGGTCGGTGTTGCCGATGACGGGTGCTCCGCCTTTGGCTTCGAGGGCAAAGTTGACGTCGGCCACAGTCCTGTGAGATGCTCATCAGATGCCATATTCGGGATAAGGGTAAGAGACGCTTACTTGACAGTGTAGCTAACCGTAGGGGACCCGTTCTGCTGGAAGAAGAACTTCGAGGGCGCAGGACTAGCACTAAGGGGATTGCCGACGACGGGCATGGCTGACCAGTAGAGTGCGCTCGAGGTGGACAGGGTGAGAGCAGCGCCTGCAAAGTTGGGGTGACAGCCAGAAATTGGGGGCTGCGAGGGACAGTCCTTGGTACACGGGGGAACCATAGGAGGACAGTCTTTGGTGCATGGCGGATTCACTGGGGGGGTAGTCGGGGGACAGTCCTTAGTACACGGGGGGACCGTAGGAGGACAGTCTTTGGTGCATGGCGGATTCACTGGGGGGGTAGTCGGGGGACAGTCCTTAGTACACGGGGGGACCGTAGGAGGACAGTCTTTGGTGCATGGTGGGTTCACTGGGGGGGTAGTCGGGGGACAGTCTTTGGTGCATGGGGGAACTGGAACTGGCGAGGGACAGTTTGTGGTGCATGGGGGAACCGGGACTGGGGTGGTACAGTCTCTGGTACATGGGGGAACGGGCGGGACCGTAACTGAGGGGGGATAGTTTGTGGTAACCGGGGGCACCGGGACTGTCGGGGTACGGCTTGGGGGAACCGGGACGGAGGGGGTGACCGTCGGAGGGTAGCCCCAGGCAGCAAAGGGTGACGCGGTAGCAGAAGTGAAGCAGAGAACAAAAAGGAAAAACGACATCGAAGAAGACATCGGAAACAAAGTTGAAAATGTAGAGGTGAAAATGATCAGTTTTCAAGAAGGCGAAGAAGGATCAAAAAGCAGAAAGTAGAAGTTAAAGGTGATAGGTAACCAAATGGAGGAGATGGTCTCTTTTATAACCCAGCCAAGACGATGGCGGTGAACGGTGAATGAGAGGCTGTTCTAGATGAGAGAAAGCTATGAGAGATGAAATGACAAAGTTTAGGATTGACTGTATTCATAGCTACTCAAATGCGGGCGGCAGGTAATGTTGCCGCCGTTGTCTCAAATCGCGTGTGCGCGCGTGCCTCTGAGGATAAGATCGTTCGCTGGGCATTTGCTCGGCATAGCCACCACATAGATCTGACTCCTGAGTATTCGCAGCGCCAAGCTCATGACTGCGAAATAGTCTTCGTGGTTGTGACTAGCAGGGGGCTGCACTGATAGTAGCATACAAAGATCACGAAAACAAGCGAAGAAGATGAGAACGGGATAGACTAAGAAGCCTTTCAATAGGAAAGAGACTACTTGGGCGACGTTGACGGCAAATTTATTGTAGTCAGGCCACTGCGGTAGCCGGAAGTTCCAATCTGTGTCCTTGTTGGTTCCTATCGTTTACACCCCGTTATTAGCCTATATGAGATTGACGTAAAAGAATACACTGACCGGTAATATGTATAGTACTTTGAAAGCTCATGGAACCAGTCGGTTCAACGTAGAGACTAGCATGTCAACACAGATATCATAGTGCGACGTTACGATTCCTGGAGGCGTATCTCTGTCGAGAGTTGTCGGATTGAGAGAAAAAACTATCTGGTGAGTGATTTACTACATATACAATTACTGGCACGTCCTGTCAAAAATTCCTTGATTCTCCAGAGTCGTCATCGGTCAACGGACCAAGCTGTAGCGCTTGGAACTAGCAAGACGTGATTGGAGCTATTTCAGGGGGAAGATAGAGTACATCGAATGAAACGAAGTGTGAGTTCACGAGGTGTGCAGCGTGCGGTGCTTGCTGTGTGAGTCAGACTCACTGTGTGCACTGCAAAAGGTTGGCAAAAGGTCTCAATCGGGATCCCGGGCCGGTAGGAGGTAGCCTTAAGTAGGAACTCCGAGGTCACCTGCTCATCGAAGGTCGGCAATCAAACCCGGTTGAAACCGGAGATTGGTCGCTCCATCTATACCGCCGCTTCCATCCTTTCCTTCGTACCATCATCATAATTTTGAGTTACGATGGCGCTCACCTTGAACTTCTACTCCTTCCAACCAAACCGTTTCGACCAGGTCCAGGCTCAAATTTCAGAAAGTCTTGGCAGAATGAAATATCTCGCTTTTTTTTTGTGACGAACACAACGCCCGTTGAAAGAATCAACGAAGGAACGTAGTGAGAATCGTATGTGCTTCATTTCCTGGCCTGGGAATTATGATTTCATCAGACAGGCTATCTGTTGGATTGTTTTCGCTGAGCGGCCTCGATTTGGCTCGTTTGAGGATGAGGCGCCTGCCGGTTCGTTAGCTTTGTGAAACGGGAATGAGTCGTTTAAGCAGGGAATGTGAGAGGACGAGACCGCCTTTGCTGAGAACGAGGATTGAAGGACCACCAGCAGTGATAGTGAGTAACGCTCAGTTCTCATATTTAAGCGCGTCTCACCTGCTTTTATGGAGTCAAGGGTGCGATAGCATCTGGCTGGACTCTGTGATCACTAGCTCGGTGGAGTCGATACTGTAAATGCGATCGCAATCGAGATATCTGAAGGGGTGAGTGATATCGTAGTCTCTATCGTTATAGCGACCCTCATAGGGTCACAGTGTAGGCCGTGAATCAGCTAGAAACGCGGTGTTCGATTTATCCATGAATGTTATTCCCACCGGTGCAGATAAATACTATGTTATTACTTAAGAGGTGCGTTGTTTTCTGCAGGTGCATTTCTATTTTCTAATGATAGTCAGGCGGAGCCCCGCAATATCTTACTAACGATGGCAATATCCTAACAAACCGTTTTGCAATACTAGGCCGCAGTAGAGGATCTGCAGGAAAATTGCTCTTGGTCGTCAACCGAGGGAGGATGGAATCTTAGAGGCGTTTGTGCCGGAATCCAAAGAACACACTAGCCGGTCGGTTGGATGGATATTTCGTGTCTATGTCACTTTTTCGTGTTGTTCCATGGGTGCGCCAAATTTCCGTCTACCTTATTTTAAAAACATACTAACCTTTCTATACAGTACTGCCAGGGGAAGAGAATACGTGAATATACCGCATCTATTACTTCACGATCGCTCGCCTCCTTTCCTTCCATCATTTCCTGGCTGAACCGTGGACCCGGCGGACATACCCTCCTCGTACTATATGGCCTTTGCTAAATCCTTCTGCCTCGTTCCGGCTTAGTCGTCTCAGAACAGCCACTCCCACCGTGGCATTGGCCACCTTCCTCAGCAGACGTGAGGCGTCACTCCTGAGACCCATTGGTCATTCAAGGTCGCCAGTCCTCGGCGTATCCCAGACGGAGGTTTTTTCCGGCGGATGGACCAGAAGATGTGCGTAGTCTCGGTTTCGTGGTGGGGGCTGGCGGAGCATCGTCTACGCGTTCGTCCCTAGACATGCACTTTTCCCCTTCTACTCTGGAATGACTGGCGTAGATGTCCGTTGTCGCGATGCCAACAAGGCTCATCTAGAGGTTTCTAAGCTGGTAGGGCTTTTACCTCAGCAACGAGAAGGCATACTTTGCGCAGCGCAAGGGAGATGGCCGTATCCGCAGCTCTCTGTCTTTTATGCCCTTAATTCGTGGGTGTTCAGGGATGCAAAGGACTTCTCCAGAGACTGTCAGTAATCGCTACGTAACGCTCCTCGGAAGGAAACTGCACATGTTAAAGCGGTGCGACGAAGTTAAGAGATGGACAAAGAGCGACTCTCTCGAAGCGTGAAGATGATGAGGCGTGGCAGTATGAGGCCATGAAGGTAGCCGCTAAATCAGCGAAATGTGAACTGAGGATCAAAATTCTCGCGCTGCGCAACAAACAATACCAGAGATACGACGAGTATGTTCTTTAGGAGTTTGCCACACGTCGCAGTCACACTTACTAGTTCAGATGTTCTCCAGATGAAGAAGACCGAAACGGCACCTTTTAAGGTCAGCACCCGGCCTACTTGCACGGCGTATCGAGTAATAAGGAGCGCGCACATTTACGGTCTTGCAGGGTTTTACGCCAATCGTTATCGTATACGTGGCTGAAATGTACGCCTGTCTTCTGCGCCTTTACGGGGTGGAGGGCCCGCTGAATCCGGTCATGGAGGCCCTTTGTCCGTATGGCTCCAGTCAACCGTTCGCTCCTCTTCGGCCCTACAACCCCGTAAATTTATCATCGTGTCCTGCCCCACTCAACGACAAAGAACTTCAACTTACGCTACACCCGGCATCTCTTCGCAATCGAGGTATCCACCCTTCTCACCGGAATTTTGCGAAAGAACTTGCTGTTAACTGGTTCGGTGAAAGTGATGGCTTGGTCTTTTCTACCTTTCACTGCTGCGTCGACAAGCACGAAATGTTCTGCAAGAAAACCTCTTTGTTGAAGCCATCGGCGGTACAAGACCGCAACCCGTCTGGCTTTACCGAAATCTTGGCACCAGACATATCCTCTTCGCTTGACGCATGAGGCTGATAGGTATGTCTTTATTTTTCTCTCATTACTAGTCGCTTGTCTGAAATGACACAATATCAGGATGCGCTGCTCTTCACAGTAAGAAATTATCCGTTCTCCATGACAACCAAGCTCTTCACCGCTTCCCCTTCTTGTTACGCTTATCTTTCATTACTTCGCTCTTGGCTTTCGCCTCTTCTGTCTTGTTCTATCCTTCCTCAGGAGGAGAGGCAGACTGGTACCAAAGAAAAGATCTGCGATGCCATTTACCCTCCTGAAAACACATTCGACATCCTCATAGATATAAGCCTGCGCGTTGTGGACCATTCGTTGATAGAGGGGATACGGCAGCCAGGAAAGGAAACGATGGTCAAGGATCTTGCGACGAGAGGCACAAGGTCGGATCGGCTAAGCAGGTCAGCGACGATAATAGAGATGCAGTCGAGAAATCTTTTTCTGCTTTATTCATGTTTCGACCCATATATGGAACATGGTCGTCGTGAAAATCTGCCGTGCCGATGAAGTCCCTCATACTGTCCGACAATTCAATCAATCAGTCCTTTATCTCAGCCGGTGTCTATCTCTAGCCGTCTAACATTCAGAGCACATAATGAAATCGGCAACGAAAATGCCTATCTTACTACATAACTCACTGTTACTTCATCTTCGTCGTCTTGTTATCCGTCAGCTCGCTGGACTACCATATCATCCCTCCTCTTACGCATTTCCCACCATTTCTGGAACACCGCAGTGTCTGAATTTTATCTTATAACGCCTAACTTCGGTTAGTATGCCGCCTCACATCCGTCACCTAAGGCATCTGTGTACTGCCATCTCTTCCATGGTTGCTCACAGTGCACGCATTTGTACTTGCATCTCCATATAGTGGTCGGGTACCTCTTTCGACTCGAACTTCTACGCCTGATCCACGGTCAAATGTCGCTTTTTCACACGTTCTATCTCTCATATGAGGCATCCAGGAACGAGTGATTGGGATGATCATGGCATGCAGTGCAGCGACCGTTTGTGGCGATGGAATGCAGATAACAAGGTGTCATTCACATCGCTTGTTTTCTTCGTTCAATAGGGAAGGCAGAACCTCGGCCTTGGGCGCTGTGGACTTTAGGTGTTGCGGAGGAAGGGCGACTCCAAGCTGAGAGGAGAAAGGGCGACTCCAAGCTGAGAGGAGAGAGCGGCCTTATAATCTAAATAGTCAAACGGAGAGGATACAAGACCTTGGTGTACTGTAATAGGACCAGTAACTTACGGTGAGAGAGCGCGCCAGGTCCTTCTAACTGTGTCATTATGACTCAACTACGTCTGAAGCGCAGACATTTTCTCCGCCCGTCGAAAAAATTCGGACCCCAGCCGCCCCGAACAGAACTGAAAATTGATGTTTCAAATATCCAGAAACTTTGATTTCTCTTTTTTGTCCAACATCAATGCTATAAATTGGAGGTTGAAATTTTACCGCTTTGTCTGCCCATCATGTTGTGCCCATACTTCTTCACAATCGCGTTGCTGGTCTATGTTACCATCGCCCAGCAGCATAACCCTGAGCCGATTGTCAACGGGACGGCTGATGACGGTTGGCAGTGGTTCCCGGACGTCATTGACGCTACGGCCTATCCTAACTGGGTAGTCGATGAGGATGCGGGAGGATATTTGGTGCGTTTTCTTCTTGATCTTGCTTGATTTTTTTTTGCCAACCAATGCTAGCCTATATACAAAACGGCTGGCCTGAATAAGACAGAAGTCACAAGGGCAGTTATTGTTTTAAATGGCAAGGTGCGATATCGACTTTTTTATTCTCTGACTGTTGGTTACTGATATTGTAAAAAGGATAGAACCTGTTGGTCCGGTGAGTAGCGTGCAATATTCCATACCATCACGCGTAAACCTCATTACTCCCAACTAGACTGGACTGCGATGAACAATGCGCTTTACAATGCCACCGATGATGATCCCACTATCGAACGCTCACACATATCCATCATGGCCCCTTGCTTCTTCACAGAGGCTGACTTGGAAGCGGGCGCCGCACAGGACGACCAGCTCATATGGGATAACACGACTTGGATTAGCGGGCACTCGAATGTCGCCGATTGTCCATCAAACTTTAGCACGTACGATGTCCTCGATTCGCTTATAGCGTATTATATGAATACAACCGTCTACCCGAATTTGCAAGTACGTCTCTATTTCCGCCTCGGACATGCGATCGCCCTGTTCCTGTTCCTGATGATCATTTTTAGGTCGTTGTCGTGGCAGGCCACTCTGCTGGCGGCCAAATGACACAACGCTACGTGGCTCTCAGGCTGTCAACTGAAGATGATGATCGGCTGCATTTTTGGATCGGTAAGTCCCTTAAAGGACCGCGAAGAAAACTAATCTCAAAACCCTAAAGCCAACCCTGGATCCTTATGCTGGCTGACCTCGGACCGTCCGTTTCCCGATGATGACTGCGATAGCGTTGATGATTTCAAGTATGGGCTAACCTCGAATTTCCCCACCTACGCAGCTGCCAATGCTCATGTTCTTGAACGGGAAGGTATCATTGAGAGATACAATCGGCGCACGATTAGTTACGCCTGGGGACTTGTGGGTAATCTGATAAGTCACGGCGGGTTATCTAATAAATATCTGGCTGCAGGAAGACCATGGCGACGGCGATCCTCGATGTCAAGCAAAAGTAAGGAGTTGAGTATCAGTCTGTGTTCTCTGTTTCTTAGACGTCGCAGACCCAGGGAAACACTCATCTAGAGCGGGGACAGTATTTTGTGTCGATGTTGGAGGACATGGGAGGGATACCTAATTGCACCGTCGTCGATTGGGTGCCCGACATTGCCCACGATGCCTTCGGAATGATGGCAAGCAATGTAGGAGTTGATAAGGTGAGGATATCAACGTACAGCTTGGAGCTCATTCCCACTGTTACTTATTCCAACATAGTTATTCCGATATATGGGAGCCGAAAACTGTGCTTAGCAGGGAGCACTTTGATTCAACTCATCTTCTAGGCGTCATTGACCATTAGCTTCATAACCATTCCGTTGAATTTGCGCGATACTAGTCGTTGAAAGTAGATATAAAAACTCGCCTAATTTTTCTTCCTCTCTTACTCTTTCATGCCATCGTTCGGGAAGTAATGAGGAGCTTAATTAGACTCCAATTGTACACTTCTGAACCTGTGATCGTATCCTGGCACGCTCGATGTATTCAAAAAGTCCCTAGCCCTGCTTACCGCAACCGGAATCTGTGCGTATCCATTATTTGATCAGTACCGTTGGGTGTTAATTTGCACCGAGCTATACCATAGCATAGTATCAGATATCGGATCAGCCACTGAGTTCTCTTGTCTCAAGCTACAGTTAGTCTATAAGCCAAGATTCAAAGGTTTGATTCTTTTTCAACGCCCACCGAAGGGGTCTAAGTAAAGACAGAGATCCGTCCAGGCAAGATACGATCACATGACAAGCACGTGCTCAAAGAAAACGGTAAACGGATTCAACAACCTTTTATCTTTCTCGTCCATGTCCGATTTGTTGACTGAGTCGTCGCATATTATCTTGACCAGTCCGATTCTCGTCGTGTACCTCCAAAAATTATCATGGTACTGTTAGTGTACTGTCTTTGTACCCTAAATTATTGAATTACTGTGCGTCTTTGGTGCGTCTCGACTTCGTTCGTCCAGAGCTTGCAAATTTGACATCTCTCAGGATGCTCCGAGCCGTGCTTATCTATACTTGTCATTTATTCGATTTGCCATCGGAAATTGTCTTGGAGGTTAACAGGGTCCTTCTCATTACTTGCGTAAAATTCGAACAACCAAGATCTTTGCTTTCTCTGGCTCTATTGATATTTTTGTCCTCCAGTTGGTCCAAGGCACATGTCAGGTCTTCAAAGTCCTCATAAACGTCAAGGCACTCTACTGGAAACACGCAGAGGAAGACCACCCTGGTGTCGCTGATTTTCCAATGGCGCAACACGATCCTGTACGTGAGTCGGTACACATGTTCTTTATGCGTTCGTCTTTCATGTTTTCTGATCCAGATGTGATGTCGTGTTGTCTCGAATTCCATACAGATGTACGTCTGTGACAAGGTAAATAAGACCGCTTTCCCGACCTGCGTTTCCCTGATTTCGTCTGTACTATCCAGGATGTCTGCCTTTCATATGTGTCCCTATTCATTTCTCTCAAGTACCCAAAACGAAATCATGCTTATTACGCTGTCATCCCCTCACAGTAACGTCTTCGTAAAGCAAAATACAGGCATGCGAGCCTTTGCATCATCCACGCCAGCGGACTTGGGCTTCGGTATAGTGATAAGACGGCATAGTTAGAGCTTACCTCTAAGACAATCAAAACTAGCCCAAAATTCGTGGTCACGAAGCAGTTCGACCGAATTCTTGCTACAAGTATGTTTATTGCCTTCTCCTCTGAGTCCTGACATGTCACAGTGATATGACTCACGTTTCAAAACAATGTTTCGGAGATCAAGAACGGATTGTATACACATGTAAGTGCTCATTGGACTTGTCCTGACTCATTTGATAGGCCGGTCAATATTTTCTTCGCCTTCGCGACAAGTGTACGAATCTACAGGTGTCTGATGGACATTTAGGTGGACGTACGTGAACTTCTCGTCATCGAGTCTACGTTTCGGAGCCTGCCTTCCGTCCAAGAACCAAGTGCAGCAGCACGGGACTCATTCCTACCTACTTCGGTTACGCCAGGTGATCATTCATGGCGTAGAAGGATCCGACACCAAGAGAATGAGTACGGATCGACTTCAGCTTTCCCTTGATAGTGGATGTATTCACGCACACGAAACTCGATACATGTGAATAATTCCGTCAGGCTTGGCAAGCTCGGGTTTCCTCGAGTCATCGTCGAAATCATTTGGATTCTCACGGTATGTGTATTTGCCGAGGCCGGACAATCTACACAAAGCGTCTTTGACAAGGTGATTTGCAACCACGAACACGAAAACGGAGCTATATCTCCGTTTCTTACACAGAGCATCACTAATCACTGCACCCCAGCGAGTATATAACTTGTAAGTGGTCACCTCCTCAGTTCAGATATCATCCGTCATGCCTTTCATTTTCTTATCCCCGGGACTTGCATATCTATCCAGAGTGACACTCACTCTCATAATCCTGCCTTTGGTAGCTCTTTGGACCCTCCAAAGGGCGCTCGCAAAGTCGGGTTTTGATCTTCTTCCGACATGGTTTTTCCTGGCAGGGCCTGCAGTCGTGCAATTTATCGTTCGCCCCGCTCATACTTGGTCCATGGGCTTTACCATTCGCAGGGATGCGAACAGAATGGGGGCTCTCCTGTTGCCCAACGTTCAGGAGAACAGCGCCTCGATTGTGGCTCGTGTCCTGGACGGATTCAAGAATGGCTATCCAGGTTTGCTCGAGTCTGTATTACTACTTCATAGTGCCGTTTGCTAATTGCAGGGGAATTAGACGAAGCTTTTCATACGTGGAGCGAGCAGTACGGGCAAACTTTTTCGTACGGTTCATTATCCGATAGACGAGTAAGTTCCCTATTCCTAGGGTGCCGGCTGTACTTAACAGTAACACGAGGCATTTACGACAGAGCCGGAACACGTCAAGGTGATTTACTCGTGACCCCGCCCTTTGAATGCTGCTCCCCTTACTACGCGCTACTAGGCCATCCTAGCGACCCAATTTCAGGATTTTGAAAAAGGTCTCGCGTTCGCTGGATCTCCACAGTCTGCCCAGTTGTTAATGCGGAATTCCAGGCCCATTCGTCTTTGCTGCTATTAAAGCGCTTGCGGGCGTGGGTGTCTTTAATTCTGATGGTGAGTCTAGTCATTAGATACGATACGAGTGTGATCAACTTATTCGTGGCAGGCGAGAGGTGGAAGTAAGCATTTCGAGCACGTTCTTCGTGACACTCTGGGCTTATCCTTCCTTCCACTACAGGTTTCACAGGACAACCACGAGGCCTTTCTTCAACAAGGCTCGTATTTCTGATTTTGACAACTTTGAGAGGCACGCAGTCAGCACGATCTCCCAAATTAAAGCGAGGCTGAGGGAAGGTTATCCCGTCGATTTCCAGGTCTGTCTTTATGATTCAGATAAATATTAGCGAGTATCTGACGAACGTGCATAGGATGTTGTTGGTCGGTTTACGATGGACTCTGCTACGGAGTACCTCTTTGGCAAGGACGTCAACTCGATAGCTGCGGGGCTTCCCTACCCCGCTGGATCGCCCCTGGCCGGAAGCCTTCATTTCATTAATCATCCCTCTAATTCTTTTGTCAAGGCGTTTGTAAAGGCCCAAGAACAAATAGTTATTCGCACGCAGAGGGGCCCTTCCTGGCCGCTTTCTGAGCTTTGGGAAGACGAAGTCCAGCCGCACCGGGAAGTCATCAACGATTTTGTACAACCCATGCTCTCTGAAGCGCTTGACCGAAAGGCTAAAGGCGGCAAGCCCGCGGGTTCGGATAAGGATCTTGAGAGCATGTCCTTATTGGACCGTCTGGTTCAGGACATCGACGGTAGGTTCATCTGTCAACTTCATATGATAATACAACATGATCGGAATTCTGCAGATCCTAAAGTCATCCAAGACGAGCTCATCAATATATTGATTGCTGGCAGAGACACCGTGAGCTCCTCAGTGCAGCTTTTTTTTTTAACTTAATAACGTGCTCATGGGTATCTGCACATAGACTTCGTCCCTGTTAACATTCGCGGTGTATATGATGTGTGAACATCCAGACATGGTTGCCCGGTTGCGGTCTGAGATCCTCGAGAAAGTCGGCACCGGGAGACCCACATACGACGACATTCGCGAAATGAAATATTTACGCGCATTCCTCAATGGTACGAGAAACCGTTGGCTACGGCCCTGATTGAGATACGTTTTCATCATGTCCCGTTCTCCAGAAACGTTGCGTCTATATCCAACTGTGTACGTGAACAAGCCGGTTTGAACATAACGTTAGCTGACGGTGCTTGACTTCAGCCCAGAAAATGCTCGGTGGGGCGTTTTATTTCGCTTTAGTGCTTCTCTTATGCCGTCATTTTCTATAAGCTCTTCGAGAGTGGCGACTACTCTTCCAAACAAAGGCAGGACACCGTACTATATTCCACGTAATACAAGGTGGGCATATTACCTTGGTGTCTGGTGATGGCTGGTTCATGACGTCCCGCCCAGGGTGGTATATTCCGTGTTCCTAATGCATAGGCGCACGGATTTATGGGGTCCAGATGGTGAGATTTAACAGGCTATAACTCTTTCCATCCTTTTGATCCACCCCTCCCCCAGCACTTGAATTTGATCCGGATCGATTCCTCGATAGCCGCGTGCACAAGTACCTAACTCCGAACCCCTTCATCTTCGCGCCCTTCAACGCGGGCCCGAGGATCTGCCTTGGACAACAGGTGAGCAGCGCGTTTCCAAATAGCCTGCAAGCGGCAAGTAAAAGTTCACGTTTCGTCCTAGTTTGCGTACAACGAGGCTTCGTATTACCTTGTTAGGCTCTTGCAGACGTTCGCGTCGTTCAGCCTCGCGGGGGACGCGCAGCCCCCCGAGGGTGTTCCTCCGAAGAGCTGGACCAGGACCCCGGGGACGACTAAAGGCAGGGAAAAGATCATGTTGGGAATACATGTGACGATGTACGCCAAGGTGTGTTCTCGCAGTCGGACCGTCTCGCGTTTTCAAGTCATGACCTTGTTGGCTAGGCTGGGTTGTGGGTGAGGATGGAAGAAGCCAGGGAAGAAGCTAGTACATTGTGAACGGCGAGCCGAGATGGCGCACGTGCTTATCAGTGGTCTGGTATGACTGGCGATGCGGCATTCTATCTCGTTGGGGTACGACGTCTCAGTACTAGACCCTGGTGCTTTGGATTGAATATTGCATGTCGTTCGGACGTCTCACAGAAAGAGATGAAAGCATTCGGTTTCCCAGCTCGCTCTCAATAGTAATAAATTTTCATCCAACAGTGTCGGAGGATTTTATCAGGCTGTGACCTAGTATGTCGCTCACTCTTGAGGTCGAAAAACGCTAGTACCCCGCTAGTCAAATCTCAATGATACCGATGATTGAAAAAAAGAAATATACGTGACCCAATCATGGGATAGCGAGACTGGACGAGCTCTAAACGGTGTTCGTGGGCGGCCCATCCTGATCCTGAGAAAAGGTCCCCCGTATCCCGGGTGGGTGCGGGGATGGCACTGCGCCGTTACCCCCCCCGAGTGAACCGATCAATTCCCTTTCCATCTGAACCTGAAAAAGAAAAAGAAAATATATGTTTCCCCCCTATATTTACCGGAAAAATTGGTATTGAAATCTGTCCGTTTGAGTTATCGAAAAAAGTATCTGGAAGTTTCAAAATGTATTATACACAGGTGGTACAGTTGTGGGACCGCGGGCCAGCCCTGACGGAGGTGGAACTAGCTGAGCCGCCGGTTGCATTCCGGGTGAAAACAAGCCTACCAGCCGTAATCTATTCAGGGGAAGGCCAACCACCGGCCAACCCCACATAGCCTCAGGATAAACCAAAACATGTCTGTATTTCCTTAATTGTTACCAATTATAGCTGTTTGCTCCGATGCTGTCCGCGTGTCCGATATTTTCCATGTACAATCCCAACAGCCCCCAAATAATACCCAAATGTGACTTTATTGCAGCGATTAGCATCAGTCATACACCTAGATCATAGTACCTAAAACTAAGAAAGCCGTTGCGGCCCAGTTATCCTCTGTTTTCCTCTCACATGTCCTCAGCACTGTCTAAGGAGGGACTGAAACACAACTACCTGTGAGATCATGCCTAAAAAATCTGTCTCAAACTCACCTTGATTGTCGCTACCACTCCAAAGTCCCAACCGTTGCTGCGAACGTGCTTGTACATTTATGCCGGTGTCTAAGATGAATTTAGCATCATGATGAATCTATGAAGGAAAAGAAGCAAACTGCCCTTCCACATACATTATAAGCAATCAGAGAGAGTCTCCATAGCATACTAGAGTAGAACATGAGCCACAAAGACCACAATCCCCAGCCAGAGAGAGCAGCAAGCATGGGCAGGACTTAGAGACTGAGAGTGCCAAGCAGAGCCAGAACAGCGACTTAGAGCACCAGGTACATGAGCCCCAGCTGCCGAGATACAAGACAAAGAAGTACAGATGACAATACTGCCTCAACGAGGTGCACCCGGATGCACGACGGGAGATGGTGGGGGAGCAGACACAAGTTCAACACTTTGCAAATACATGCAAACATCACTATGTAATCAATTCTAGGGGCCACCCGCTCAATTGAGCAGCGCCATAAGATCTCTAGCCCCCGAACCAGCACTGCCAGTTAAATCTGCATCATCTGCACCATCACAAGGACTCGAAACAGGAATTATCGGCAAAAACTTGAAGCCTGACTGGTCGTATGCCAATGTCTGGTCAATAAACCTATAGATTCTTCTATTAGTGCCGGCTATTCATTATTCTACAGCCACTCACGGTTTCCACCTTTCAGAGAGTAGGTTGTCACCTTGATACAGTACAATCCTAACATTGAAATATTTGTCCAGCTGACTCCAGAAATCCTCCCCTTTGGCACTTCTGCCTGAAGGTAATTTGCGCCTCTTCTTTGGTGGTTGCACTGAATGGCACACAGTATTTTCGTCTTCCAGGTGAGGATCCTCCAGTGCCCAGACAAGATCCTGATGCTCGGCTACAAAGCGGCGCTATAATATACAATCAGTTCATATTGAATGCAAAGGCTACATCCAGTACATACAAAAACACTGTTACGTGCAGTTGTTAAATGATAGTTTGTGCTCGATCCGGAGCGCCGATACTTCTTATTCATCTCAGCAGTAAATTCAACCAAGCTTTTCTTCAGACTGTCTCGGATCTGCATGTCTGTAAGCATCATTTTGAATGTGAACAGTAGTCAATGTATGTCTTCTCTCATCCAATTTCTGACACTCGAAGATATCATATGGATTTCTGAGCGTAGGAGATGCTCACGCGAGGGAACACCGAAGACATTCTTGAGTCCAATGGTATCTTTCTCCTTGAGCAACACAGTCTGTGAGTGTGGTCAGACTGACTATGACATGGCGGGGTGGAAAAGATGATTGGACTCACAAATACCTCAGGTTCTATGTCATGATATGCCGTTCGCTTGGCATTGTACATAACATCCCAAATGATGTAGCGTATATTGTCCTATGACATGATGAGACCAGACAGTACTTGAATTGATCCGTTATGACTCACTCTTTGATCTTTCGTAAAGTCAAAGCACTTGTTCAACTGCATTTTCAGATCTTCGAGAAGCTCAGCCATTGTTGCAGCATTCCCGTCACCTTCAAAACATCGATTATGAAGACTGAACTGGATCACCAGGGTAAATAAGCATGTCATAACATCTGGCATGGTAAGGCCCCCTTGTAGCCGGGCAAGCTGTGCATATGGATCAGTGTTTATGATGAGAAAACACAAACTGGATGGAGAACGTACCTCTGTGAATAGATGAAGATGCTTACGTTGAGGTTCTGCAAGTTCAAAGTCCTTGGCCAGGCGGTCAATGACAACTGGCTTGATTATGGTGGGAGCAGAAGGCAATGAGGTATCGAGCCCCCTACCAGCAGTCAAAATAGATGTTGTAGGTAGTTCAGTGTGACCGTTCAAGATTGTCCGATCCAGATTGGGCGTCGTGGGCCTTGAAGGTGGTGACCAAGGCACTGAAGAAGGATGAGGTGATGGAGATTGAGAAGTTTAGTGGGGTGTTCAGCGGTGAAAAGTAGAACCACTCTGATACTGATGTGATGGTGGTGTCTGGTATTCTATGGGAGGATGTGAATAGGACAATGTCGGCTGGCAGGAACTGTCAAGCAAACTGGTCCAGTTGGTGACGTTCATCTTGGATACTGGGATGGGTGAGTGCATGACATGGGACAGGCTATATGACTGCAGGTCATCAGCCATAGGAGTAATAAACACTGCTCGCAAGCCTTATATACCCTGCCAGAGGCATTTCATCACATGTGGTAGGCAGCGCGTTGAATCTAAATCAACAAAACAGAAAAGTCATATCAACAAATCGTGCTATAAAACGAGAGACTCTGTCACTGTCACACTGACAGAGCCCCCTTGGCCCAACATGTCTTCAAGCTCCTATATACCTTCATCCGATGACTTTTGTGACCAGTCTCAGAGCCCTGTCGTCCGGCCGTATGTTCCATTGCTTGAGGTGGTGGAATGAGCATTGACTTGTTACCCAGGTTTGGTTGTTGTGCTCCATCCCGGCTGAAGAACAGAATAGAACGGCGTCAGGCCGCATTGAACTCTATTGCAAACAAGACTGTGCAACAGTGAGTTTATTTTCCCAATTTAACCAACAATGGCTGACTTGCCTGAAGATACTATGACCCCGGCGGGCCATTAGATTCACAGACCACCGAGACGGAGTGGGTGAACAGACTATATCATAGCGAGATCATTAGTGAGTACCACAGGTGCTGCAGAGGTAGAGAAACAGGCTTACATACAAAATATAGCCCCTCCAAGAAGAGTCATCATACTACAGTGTTCACCACAGAGAAGTCAAAGAAGTATCACTCAGAGCAATAACACACCTGCGCATGGTGGTCCAACATCTGATGTGTTCAATGTCAGTCATCCCGACCACCTTGAACAAGGAGATGTTACATTGGTTGAGGAGATGGGTGGTGATGTCGGTGCATTGTTCATCATATGTCTTTAAGAATACATGACAACGTGCTGGTCCTATGGCATACAGATACTAAAGCTCCACTCATTGAGCCGGTTAAACAGACCCTCACCTTGGCTGAAATTACAGAGGATGACATTCCCATTGCATCCAGTCCACCACCTGTGCTAGCATTAAGCACTGTTCAATCCTTTGAGGAGTACAATGGTACGTACAGATCTCTTTATTCAGTGGTCTTGGTTACTCATTGAATAATACTGTATAGAATTAGTCGGTGCACTTGGCGGGGCCCAGTTATCTCCCGGGTGGTCTGATGCACCTGAAATTCCTGTTGCACAGACTCCCAGCCCCGTGCATGCAGATAATCTGGCTGAACATGATCTATCAGGCTTGGAGTGCCAAATCATTGCTGCAATTCGTTCCCTTGTGGAAGATGAAACATATGCTATCAGAGAGTGTGCGGACAATGCACTTGATGGCCACTGGCGAGAGCTTTCGGGACTCTATGATGCTGCTAGACAGCAGGACAGATATATTAGTGAATTGCAAGGGCTGCTCCAGGCACATAATGTAGACATACCTGAAATGTAAATAGAGACATATCACTCTTGATTAGTTTCCTATTATCCAAGGTCGAAAGCCAAGGAACTCCAGAACAAAGACGTGCCACGACGAGCCCCAGGGATGCGACTTGATCCCGCGGCACCAAAATGAGGCAGGCCAAACATGCACAATTATCAAGCTGCCTTTCTCCGCTGAGGCTGAACGCGTGCGGGGCCACCAACGATACACCATGGGATCGACGTGTCGAGTTTTCGATGCCGTATATCACCTGAAAACCTCCTCAAGCTCACGAGAAGCCATTCCACTAGTCTTATCCTCAGCAACACTGCCTAGTGCATCGACTCTACAGGTCCACTGTTTCATTACCACCTCACGATGAGGATGAAAATGGTTGGGACGTCGATGACTGTCTCATTTCGGAGTATGGAGAAATGAACAGGTAAGCATTATGTATTAGTGGTACTATCTGCTAACAATCCTGCTAGGCGAGTTATTGATTACTAGCAAGACCATTGCTAAGGGCTATCTGCACTACGATTCATCAGTATTCACCACAGACGTTAATGGCAGTATCACCTTCCGCATATACACCCGAACGTCCAATAATATGTTGATTTGGAAAGGCCGAAAAGAGGACTTTAACCAGGTGTGTCCACTTTTCTCAGCTAAAGAACTGTGCTAATCATACATTCACCATTATCAGCTAGACTCCAGTGAAACGATGGACCTCACCCTTTTCCTTCTCTCCGTCCTTTTTCTTCTTCCTGGAATTGCCCACACGTTCTGCCAGGCCATGCAATGCCAGAGCTGAAGTCGACATCTTCCAGGATGTGCCTCCAACAAGCTCCGTTAATGCTATACGGCGACAATAACACCCAAATCAAACCTCTGCCAATATCTGCACCAGTACACTCTTGACAGTCAGCCTCTCATCGTCACCTGCAGAGATAAACGCCACCCCCAACAAGACCCCATAGAAGACCCATCATCCACATCCCTCACCCTCAACCTATGAGTCATCACCCGTGGCACAATCCTTGCGATATTGGCCTCAGACACATCAAGCACAGCACTGGGTTCGTCCATGCTTTCCTCGTCCACGTCCACATCCCCATCCCCATCCCCATCCCCATCCCCGTCCCCGTCCCCGTCCCAGGACATCCCACCAAAGAACTTCCCCCCCTCCCCCCCATCCGCATTCGTCGCCATGTCCCCCAGGCCTGCAGTCTCATGAATGAGCTCCACCCCCGTCAGATCGCACCCCAGCACATGGCCCGTGTGCGCCAGCTCTGCCATGTCCTGCAGGGCACGCACCATCAGCCACATCCCATCGAGCGCGGGGTGGTGCCGCGTGGCCGTGAACAGGTCCGCGAGGTAGAGCGCGAGCTGCACAGGGACGCGTGTGTGATGGTAGGACACACGGAGCGCATGGATGAGCGACTGGGGGATCGGTGGGGGCATGAACACGGGTACCGGGGGGTGCTTGCGGACGTCGGGTGTGAGGTTGACTGTTGCGCTCATGGAGAAATGGTCGAGCTGTGTGAAGGAAGTGTGAGATGGATGGGGGGGGAGGGAGGGCTGGGCTGGGCAGAGCTTACTAGGTTCTTGTGGATCGCGGGCCGTTCTCTGGGATTCAGTGGACACACGTAGATGAGCATGAACCCATCTGGGATGTTCCAAACACCGTCCATCCCAAGTTCATCCTCCTTGAGTCCATCATACAACGACCCCGTGCCCTTCATTTCCATCCCCCCCTGGTTCACGAAGCTGACGTCACCAACGACGTAGCACATGCCGACATGGATCTGTATCCGGTGCAGGTTGTCAAAGTGGATCGATGACTGCGATGGGAACTCGCGGTTGAGGAGGTGGAGGTACCAGAACTTGCCGCATGAGACGAGGAGGGAGTTGGGCGTGAGGGCGGGCATGTGGGGGTACAGCGCGAGGTCAACATGGCTGCGGAACGTGATCATGCCAACGGAGAGGCTCGACAGGTGCGGGCATTCGCAGAGCATCATCAACAGCTCCAGCGCAGAGCCAAATGGCATCAACAGCGTGCTCAGCATCGGCCGCCACAGCACATCGAGCCCTTCCCAATACAACCACGACATTGTTTTAATACACTGACGTGTTCAAGTCTCAGGCTGGCTTCGCTGCAACGACTGTTTTCTGGCACCTCCCTCCGAGATTTTTGCTCACCAGAGACGAGACAAAATCGGAGAGAAGTTCACATCATGCATTTGAGGTTTGGAGCCCAAAATCAAGGTTGACTTCTCACAGGAGAGATTGGAAAAAGAATTATTATTTGTTCTGCTCGAATAAACGTCAGATGACATGCTCTCCCGGGACGATAACGAGGAAGTAATGACTACTATATATCAGAGTTCTGTAGATTCAGTTAGGGCTCCTGGAAATGACTATGGATGTGGACCTGGCTGTCACCAGCTATGGTGACTATAGTCCCACTGAGGAGAGAACGGAACACCCTGCCATGTATGAGCTTCGGTGCTCACATTGACAGGATGGTACATTGGATAAGGATTTGAACTGGAGGTAGGCCAGAAACTTGGTTCGCCGGGATAGTGAGGTGGATCTGGAGACGACAAACTGGAAATATCAGTCACATTGGATCCGGAGGCAATTGGCATGAAGCCAGACTGTTCAGAGGTGTATCCTACAAAATGATAGCGGGTGCTTGGTGGCCGGTTGGGATTGAGTCATGACAAAGGTAGACCGAAATTTCTGGGTGAGGCGGAGGGAGTGGGAGCTTGAGATTTCTGTCGCTGAGGCTGTTGCAATGTGACCTCCTTCTGAACACTGGCAAGTATGATGGCATTAGTGTCTCTGGGTATAGAGTTGATATGGAAGGGTTGTATGAACTGAGCACTTCACATTTGGGCAGTATTCAAAACAATGTCCTGGGGGTTGCGTCGATGAATGGTCTGCTCACGCAGCTCTGATGTGATCTTGCCCTCTTGCCGCACTGGAACCACCCTCTCTGCACCACAGCCATTTCTGATGCAGTCATGTTGAACATTGACTGTGCATAGAACATCCTACACATGCCTGGTCAGTCCCAATCAAAGAGAAACTCAAGCAGACTACTGACCGCCAATGGTACAATGCACAAGCCCATTGTTTGTTCGATTTGCAGCATGCCATGGGCACTTTTAGATCCCAACAAGACTGGTTGAATAAGTACAAAGTCAACCTTGTTGCCGAATAAGACAGCCTGCTGTACAATCTCCTCCACAGAACCGATGAAGTTGCTCTCCAACCCACGAACAACAACATGTCCCCCAAGCCGACAGAAGTCATGATTCAGCAAGTAAAAATCCTTGCCGGTCTTGCACATCAGATTCACCGGAGCATTGTTCATAGACCCAAACAAGCTGGGGGCATGTCTTCCCATCTTGGTGTCAAGAAAGGGATGTGCTGGTCGACCATCGCTGGAGTATGTACCTGAGCAAGTCTGTTTAAAAAGCATGCTATACAGTGGCAAAAGATGACTCACCCCATTTTACAGCTTGACTCTCGTTCTTTGTAAGACCCAGATACTCTGTGGCTGTGCTAGGCTCTGCCACCAGTGCTAATGCCATCTGGGCAATTGTCACCCACTTATGCCTCAGAAAGGAAAATTGAGCTGGTGACGAGGCTCTGGTTACCACTGGTACATCATTGTTTTTGTCTTAATGTAATACTTCCTTGACTTCAGCAACATCTCGGAGCAGGAATAGACCCTGGCTGAACATATGTCGGATACGATTACACTGGGCAAATGCTCGTGCTATGTCCCGTGATGGAGCATGACGATTGGAGTGAACACTTTTCGTTTGAATAATGGCATTGAAGGACTCAAAGGCCTCTGTAGCAAAGAGCATCGCAGGGCCAAAACGTCGAATGTGCTCAGGCAAATGCACCAGAATATGGAACTTTGGTTTGTTGAACCACTGGCAAGTCCATACTGCTACACACTGCAGGAAACAATCAATCTCCTGCTGTAATAGTGCCTAAGAGTTCACATTAAACCTCAGCTACTATGGGGACATGCTAAAAGCACTCACAACGTAGGCATCAATGTCATCAATCTCTGGTTGCCAGATCAGCGGCACCAGTTTAGAGAGTGTAACCCAAGTCTGATAGCAGTCATCTTGAACAAAATCCCTCAGTACAAATGGCGCTACCTGTGCAATGGCCCGAAAATCTCGACCGGTCAAGGATCCACAATATGTTACCAGAGTATGGCCAGCCAGAGGGGGGAGGCCCATTCCTTCGACATCCACTGAGGACAGGCGAACCATTAATTGATGCTTTTTCCCCTCATTCTTGCCAAGTTGATTGTGAACCACATCATGCCACAGATACTTGATGAAATCCAGTAAGACAACATGGAGAATCTCCACAGGAGTGTCAGAATGAGGATCCAATCCTTGATACCAGGTCAGTCAAGGTCATGGAAGTAACACAATTGTCCCACCCTTGATACGCCACACCAGACTCAAAATTTTGTCACACATTTCACTGATTGCCTTGTCAAGAGCTTCTTGTCTTTGATCACCTCGTTTAGTTTTGTATGAGTTGATCAGCTTGTCAATAAAGAATGATGCAAAAGTATCTTTGAGACCAGACTGTGTACGCATGGACTTGATTGTGTTTCCACTCCCAAGCGTCTGAGCCTCAACAAACTGAGAACGCAAGTTTGCCATAGTTTCTGCTTTCGTCCGTGGAACATTGACCTGAGCAGAGTAGTTATCAATATAAGATAGGTCCCAGCACAAACCCACTTACCTTCAGAAAGTCTGTAACACGACGCTTCATTGCATCAAAAGATTCCATCAATTTAGAATGTCCTTTGGATTTAGTTCCCTTTGCCGATTGACTGTCATCAGAGCCTTCATCATGCCCAATATCAGAGTCACTATCCACACCATCCATGTGCCAGACATCCTCAGGCACATTGGCGGTATGACCAGCTGGTCGACTCTCATTTGCATCCTTTCCTTTGACCCAACAGATCCGGCAGAAATATTTACCTCGCAGGCCAATGTGACAGGCAAACTCGCTTTGCATAGGATTGTCTCCTAGCATTGCAAGTACCATGGGGATGACTAGAACCGCTTCATTGAGGTGACAATCCCATGCCCATATTCCTTGGTCCTGTGCTTCTCTGAAAGAAATAAAACATAACCATAAGAGCTGTAGAAGTAGCCTGAATGGTTTATTTACTCAAGCTGCTGAACTATGCCATCCAACATCTCTAAAGGTGGCGCAATATTTGAAGTGGACAAGAAGTGGACATTGTAATCCTTCTGTGACTCTGAGCGTGGCAATCCAGCTGGTGTGAAGAGGAAGCTGTTATGTTTATTCCATTTCTTGGACACATTGCCAGATGTATCATCACAATAGAGCCAAAGAGGAAAAGCAAGCACTCGACAGCCCTGGGCACGTTCGCGCCATTTATTTCCAGTTTTGGGATCGGTCAGTGTCCATGCCGACAACACGTCAGGTTGGTGGATGTCTTCGCAAACACCTGAGATCAACATTAATGTGATCCAACCAAAATTGAATGAAATTTACTATCAATCAGAGTCAGGTGGGGCAGATTGTAGATTGGCCCGGCATCCTTACAGAGCTCGGGAAAGTTTTTGAGTAGTTCATCCTCCGACACCTCATATCCATCCACTTTGAGAACCCGCCAGACTGCCTTGGTGTCATTGACACATGTTTGCATTTTCCAGCAGCGTGCAAAGTGCTTGCCTTGGCGCTTGATCCAGCGATACGGCATACATACCACACCATCACACAGCATCATAGGCTCATGTATGTAGTAATCTTCCCCTTCCCGAACACGTAGCATGGGTGTGAGTTGGTTGTCGGGAACTTCATTCAACCAGCGAGCCACATGGTGTGCCTTGGACATGTGCTTACTGCCATCTTCAGGATAGAATTCAAGCAGTGGTCGGATTTTTGGATTGCTCATTTCCTACGTATTCATGAGGCTTGTATACATAATTTCGTGGAGCAGCAGGCTTACCTGAGCGATGATTTGCGACAGACTGTTTACATAGTATTGATGTCCTAGTGCTCCTTCATAGCGAATACTGTCTACTCCACATAGCTTCTGGAGGACGTTGTTGAGCTTCTTTGTCGAAGAGACAGAGGGTAAATCGTCCACTTGATTAGCCTCTAATAGCCACAAGAACAAATCCAGTTGGTGCTGTGAAAATGCTGAACGAGGGAGGTGCATAAATATGTCTAAAGTGCACGACTGTAGAAATGAGAGACATTAGTGACAGAAAAGCAATTAGAGCTAGATGGCACGTACTATCCTATCTGGCCAGGGAAACCACTCATTATAAGGATCAAATATATCTCAAGCATGGGTACGCCGGCGCTTTCGAGATTGCTCAGATACATCTACAAGTATCATGGCTTTAGTTGAGTTGCCTGCCCATAGCACATCTAAGCCTACCTGGATCTTGTAGTTGTATATCCTCCTCTTCATCAGATCGCTCATCAGCTTCATCGTCCGATAGTATGGTATCCGGTCCTCTATCCATGAGATCTACAATAGCTTGCGCAATCAAACTGATACCTGTCTGTTGCGGCGACTGGGCACCAGTCTCTCCCGACTGTTCAGCGTTCATCCAATAATCGTTGAGGTAGCTAGCAATAGGATCGGGGGTTGTAGGTGGAAGTGGTAGTAGCTCAGGACGCTGCCCTGCCGGTAAAAAAGAATAGAGTAAATTGGTGCCGGCTACATTGAAAGGAGAGAGTATAGGAACAGCAGGAAGTGACGGTTGTGAGTCCTGGGGTATTGACTCGGTGCTCTGAAGTGCTTGGGCCACTAGTGAAGGGCGGGTAACTTGCTGTGCCAAAACGAAGGCTTGATGCTTGTGGGTGTTCTCATGTGCCTTAACATTGCGGATGGTTCGGCCTAAAGAGTCATTGCAAAGCCGGCAGTAAGCCTTTTCATTGCCCATAGAATCTATAGCGACATGCCACACTGTAAGACGAATTTGAGAGGTCGACGTGGCAAGAAGCAAAGCCAAGGAAAATACCATCGGCATTCAATGTGGATGCAGCGTGACTCAATGACATAATAGATCAGGCTTAGGCTCGCGCCGTTCTGACGTTGGTGTATGCTGGGTTGTGGTCAGTGGTTATATTGCTGTAAACTAAGCCTGCGGTCGCACCAATATTAGAGCCCCTGTGGAAGTACTCCTGTATAGCCTAATTGTAAATAAAATTACACAGATTTTGATTTTCAGCGGAGCCCGCGGCGGAAATTTCCCGGGTCATCCGCCGTCCATCCGAAGCTCCAGCTGTGTAGTATCCCCTCCCTCGGTATGGAAACAGCCCAAGGAATTTAGGCTTTTATGTAACAGTGAATCTTAATCTTAAGGAAATTACATACTTTTCTTCCATCACGAATATTTATAAATTCCTGCCGGGGAGAAATCCTTTTGCGGAAACGAATCATTTCCTTCAGGCACAAAAGCATTCGGTGACAGGAGTGAGCTTAGGATTTCAAGGAAAAGATAGTGTATTACAACAAAAAGGCGATTTACAGGGATAGTGAGTACGGCTAGGCTGAGAAGAAACCGCCCCGGGCCCTAGGCATTAGTCCCGCGAGTTATCGCAAGCAAAAAGACGTACGTCGTTCAACCGAAGAATGGCAAAGTTGAATTTGAATTTGGAGTAGATACTTCTTTGGGAGGAAGGCCTAAAGACATCCTGACATCCGTTTGACTCTTTCCGAAACTACATCCAAAGGAAGGATACAACAATGGAATAGTACTCAATGACTTGTCTTCTTGACGTGGTGGCAGTCCCAACTTGGGTGCTTGGAATCGTGGGGCGTCTCTTCACAGCATGTTTGGCTACATGTTGAGTTGGGAAGATGATGAATGAGAATAGCACGTACGCACCGATAACTGATTCTTGATTGCCCCCCCACCTTTTTTTTCATAGCAGCGTTGTATTTCTCTTTTGGCTTGTCAACCCCCACCTCGAACGCTTTCACATTCCCTCCCCCTGCCATCGAGTGTCGGGAGCGCGCTCTCTGGAAAGTTTCTAGGGTATGCTGGAAGACCATCATGGCGGCAAAGATGAAAGGCGATTATGATCTTGGTTGGCAGTCTGAGAGCCACGGGGCGGGGAGTCTTTTGGCTGACGACAGCTTGGAGT
Organism: Armillaria novae-zelandiae; assembly: GCA_030435655.1. Lineage (NCBI taxonomy): Eukaryota > Fungi > Basidiomycota > Agaricomycetes > Agaricales > Physalacriaceae > Armillaria > Armillaria novae-zelandiae. The sequence continues at coordinate 86,608 of JAUEPR010000122.1, forward strand.
GATTAGCAGCAGGGCAACTGTGTGTCGGGAGCAGAGGTGTACAGTAGCTGGTGTCGTTGATCTGGATCGCCAAGGATTAGTCGGGCTCGTAGATCCAGCAACGAACGCCGAGCCTGCTTTCCCTTCGCTTCATCTCTTGCAGTCAGCACTAGTCACCCAGGGTCCGTCCTAGCAAAATCGTTTGCACCCGAGCCCCGAGAGCATACGCGTCATCGATGGCTCGCAGACGCGTCGGAGCCTCGTGGCTGATGTCAAAGCGGAGTTTGTTCCGCCACTACCACCACGTGTTTATTTTTCCGTTTTCGTCTCCCAGCTCCTATATCGTTGCAAGGCGACCCTTTCTGTCTGGCGACCAACCGGAAACTCTGGCGCAGGGATTCTCAAAACGTCGGGTTACAGATGTGGAGGGTGGGAGGGACGGGTCGTGACGAGTGGTACCGGAGCAGGATGGCGTTCTTGCTCCTGTCTTGAATTACGATATGGTACGTGAGCTCGGCCCGCGTTGGAGTTTGCTATACATCTCTGCAGGCGTCTCCCAGATAACATATCATACGAAGATGAAGATCGATCCTGGTTCCTGAAGATACCGACGTGGACGTCGGCACGAAGAGGCAGCATCGAAGGCGAGAGCGCGGAGAGCTAATGACGATGGGAGTGAAACTCGCGATACGAGCTTGTGAAGAATCCCTAGTGGTATCGATGTACTTCTGTGAGTGCCTCTTCTGTTCGAGTCCTACTTTCCAGTTCATCTCCGGTAAGGCGGGCTTTTTATTCGGTATGCGCACTGTATAGGTACGCGCGTGCCGCCGTATTATCTGGAGGCCCAATTTGACAGCATGCAGCAGCGCTTCCCTGCACCGAAAGCTTCCGGTCCTCGCAGCCAAGTTGGGCGGCTTTTACCGCGGCCGCGCAAAAGTTGGGGCTCTTGTCCGCGTGAGATTGACCATGGTCGCATATGCCTGTCTCATTCTACGAGTCCCAAGCGGAAATATATGTCCTTCCTCATTCATTGTTTTGCCTCATGATGTTCCGGGGCAACGCGCATAACACATCCCGCCATGTGGATTTCCGGGTGACACGCAGACTAGCGACGTTCAAGCTCGGAGCCATCCCTGCGCAAACAGGGGGTCATATCTGTCTCTGGGCCCAATATCGTCTTGTATGCCTGGATATATGCGCGTTACTCATCCTATTTGCTTCTTGATCACGAACCACCGCTGGGCCTATGCACTCTTGCGATATCTCCACCGACGTGTCTGTCTCGAAAGAAGCTATGGTTGAAGAGCTGGCTCCCCATTGGGAAAATCAAAGTGCTGGATACCTTTCTTGGGTGTGAGAAGGAGAAAGGAAGAGGATGCTCTCGTCGCCGACAAGGACCCAATCGAGCGAGAACTGTGTGCATACCGTGGTGTGGCCTCGGATGCTCTGCTTGGTGTTGATAAGACGATCCATCGTGGGCTGTTGCTCTGGCGGCCTGAAACAGGGTGCCGTACCCCATTGCATAGGTGCACCGCTATTAATGAGAAGGGGTAGCTACCCACGAAGCGGTATGGGGAATGCATATAGGGACTCGTGGTGGAGGCCTGCGTCGTTGCGGTCCGGGAGTGAGCCTGAGAAATTCATGACCCGCGTCGGTACTTCGACCCCTCCTGAGGAATCCAGCCCAGGGATGGATGATGATGTTGGGGTAAGGACCCGCGGTCTTTCCTACTGCTTGGTTAGTGTCGTTTGAGTATACGAGTTGGTGTGCTTCAAGGCGTGATTCGATCGACTAAGGCGGGGCTATGCCTAGATAGGCGTGAGTTATGGCTCGAATGTCGTAGGAGAATGGGAAGCCTGCGGACAGATAGGTATATGCATGAGGACGAACATTTCATGTCTGGGAGCACCGAACGACTACATCGCCGGTGTTGAGTTCGAGGCAAACAAAACCGGACTACAGAATAAGATATGCAGGAGGCGAAGTAAGTCCAAGCCCAGAGTTACGGAGCAACCATAGTATATCAAAGATAGGGACAAGAGTCGTTCATACCAAGTTCGGTCACTCGTCAAGTAAGTAAACGAGAATGCGTTGAAGAGCGGGAGCGTGTAAAGGCCTGCCGACGTAGTCCTCCCATCGCCGAATGTACCCCTGTGGTAGTGGGACCTACTACCGGCGCAAGGATGTAAGCCCACCCTCACATGACGTACTTACCTACATGACGCACTTGTATACAAATGACGCACTGATACAAATTGTTTCCGCTTTTAGTTCTACTATTATTACACTTCCCTATAAATACTCGCGTAGATAGAAAGGGTTCCTTCTTCTTCTCTTTCCCTCTCCCTTCTCGTATCGATACCTTATACCGCTCACACGAATATACTCCGTTCCCCGTATCCGGTTGTTCCTTGTGAGTCTCTCCATACTTAGTGTTTCCTGTCCACGACAGGTTTCCAAAGGAACGGCCAGGTCCCGTTGTAATCACAACTGTTGAGTGTGTCTCGCTGCCGCGGATTAGAGCGTCTTTGCGTGGTTCAACAGGATACGTACGTACTATATTGGGTACACTTAACACGAACGAAACATGCAGCACTTGGGATTACACGCAAATGTATACATCTACAACTCGCCTGGAGGCGGATTCTGCTTAGCTATTTCTTGGCTTGCGGGCGACTACATATGCGTCTTTTTTCATCTTAGTAACCGTTACTTTCTACCATGCATTCGTGTCCGTTAGTAGCTTTCTTCAGGCAATACACGCCCGACTCGTACTCATTTGGGTTGAAGACCCATTGTCTGGCAGAACCTTTTACATATTCGCCCCGTTTGAATCGTTTTCCCGCAAGAAGATCTCCAGGGAGGGCGGCGAATATGCATGGGATGTACTATAATTTCAGCTCTGCATATATCTTTCAGCATCAGAAACGATCAGAAACCAAGGAGAGTGAACGGCGCACTGTCGGGAAAGATATCGTGGAAACAGTTCTCAACACAAATAAATCCCACATGATCTTATTGATACGAGAGGATGTGCACCCAATCTTCAACGTCACTCGGTAATGATGAGAGCAGGGCTCAATTAGTAATAATAACTTAATAGAGGGTGGGTGAGGATCCCAAGGTCGGAAAATTTCCCATTCAATACCATTGAAAATTTGTTCAAGGCGACTTAACAATCGTCATCACAGCCGGGACTATTGGAGGGAGATGGATGGTGTGGTGGTCATCTTGTTGGAGAAGGCGGGTGTTTGTACAGCACCATTTCCTTTCCTGAGTCATCGCACTGTTAAGTGTCTTTGCAATCCTGGGATGACGAGGTGAATCGAAGATGTGTTTGAGGAAAACACGGTCATCGGTGACTGCCGGAAATGGTATTGTGGATAGACGTACCGATATACCGTTCTTTAGCCACTAGCCGGCCCGGGAAGCTCCCCATGTCCTTCACTCATGACTCACGATACTCATGGGATCGCAACTATGATGATGTCGTTCAATTCGCGCCCGACGTGAGCCTACGTAACTTGTTCTATCACTAGCTTGCTCCGCAGTGATAGGTTTCCCCCTTTGGCCTCGTAGAATTCCTATTCCCCAGCCGCTCTTGTAACTAGGGATGCAGGTCGTGTCTTTTCTTGGGTTCTTCTGGATCCCGCGACCTGTACGTCATCCCCACTTTACAACCCATGCAGATGCTGCGTAGAAGATGCCGTATATCGGTGCCCTTGCCGTCATTCGTTACTGGTCAGTAGTTGGTGCTGCCGTTGCATGTACGGGTCATAACAAGAGCGTGACGCATCATATGGCGCATTGTAATCTGGGAACGATTATAATTGTCACCCAGCGTGATCATTCAGCGGTAATCATACACTAAAATTGCAAGCCCTTGCCCCCGATTAAGTGTAGACCCACACCACAAGATACATTCGAATATGCATATGTACACTTGCGGTGTTCTTCAGATTGAGTTTGGGGGAGAGATCATGAGTAGGACCAAATTTACTCCTGTTCTTCGGAAACGGCACTCCATTGCTCTCACGAAAGTCATGAGTATTTATGGTGTAATTTCTCATCTCAAGCTTTCTTATCTCTCCTACAGCGATGGCTATTGAAGTCGAGCACTACGTTCCTCCGTCCGCCACACAAGAGCCATGTAAGCTCATGATTATTCCAAGTGAACGGGGCTTACCTTCCGTAGTGGATTATGCGGATCTCCCAATAATTGACCTTTCGAAAAGACCTCGCCCGGAAGACGTACGTGAAGCTATGAAAACCTATGGGTTCTTCTACGTCGTTGGGCATGGATTATCGCTCTCTGAAGTACATGTTCCGGGTTTCCTTTTTTTCAATCGTTAACCACCTCTGTCCGGTAGAACCAGCGAATCTTCGACATTGCAGATATCCCATTCAGTGCTGTCAGTGACGAGGAAAAGCAGCAGTACGAGGCCAAAATAATCCAGACAGGATCGTACCAGGGGTACAAACTCCGGCAGTACTGGGTACGTCGAGTCGCATTTACATTTGGACTTTTTGACGAAGTAAGACTCCCGTAGCACATCGACAACGGTGTGAAAGACCAAATCGAGCATTACAATAGTAAGTTATTTTCATGACCATTCTCTTTCTTATCATCTGACTTCATCCAGTCCACCGAGACGTTACCGTGCGACAGCACCCGAAAGGCTTACGTCCGTACCTGGAAGAGGTCGAAGCATTTATGAGGCATAATCACTATAATGTTCTTCATCCCATTCTGCGGTTGGGTCCCCATCCTTCGCAATGACCCGTCTTTCTCACTTCATCATGCAGACTCCTCGCACTGGGTTTAGGCCTCCCAGAAAATACCCTTGTGGATATCCACGGATACTCCTCTGTAGGGGAGACGTTCTGTAAGGCTTCTATTTGTCCATTATCCTCGGATTGCTGAGCATTTTAATCAGTGAGGTTTATGAAATAGTTGAGCCCACTTTCCATCTTTCATCTTTGAGCTTACTGATCTGGCCCAAGTTACCCTCATTCAGCTGAGGACAACAGAAAGACGAACAATGTTTGGCTTAAAGGGCACACAGGTGCATTTAACGTCATGTTACGGTGAAATCTGACTGACACCTGATGTAGATTTTGGTTCAATCACCATCCTGTATAGCCAACCCGTATCGGCGTTACAGATCCTTACGCCATCGGGGGATTGGAAGTGGGTCAAACATGTCGAGAACGCGCTGGTGCGTGTGCGGCTCTAAGACTTTAAGTAACATGTCATTGCTGATGACAAGAATAGGTCATTAATGCCGGAGATGCACTCGAATTCCTATCGGGAGAAGTATTTCGCTCCACGATTCATCGGTACGTTCAACACCATACCTTAGTAACAAATTATTGAATTGCCATGCAGGGTTGTTCAGCCTCCCAAGGATCAAGAAGGGCACCCACGTCTAGGAGTGTTCTATTTCGCCATGCCCAACGACAACGTGAAGCTCCTCCCTTTGGTTAACGCTAAGGCACCGAGTCGCCGGTTTGTGGATGCGGATGCGCCGACTATGGAAGAGTGGCGAAAAGGGAGGACGGCAGCCTACGGAAAGACTCAGCTGAAGAAAGCGGAAGGGGAAGAGAGGGTCGAAGAGGAAGTCATCGCTGGGGTTGTGAACAAGCATTACAATTAAGAAAGACGTATTGGTAGCTGACTAGTAGTTTCAAAGTGAATACCAGGGAAGTTGATTAGGACACTCAAATGTGAAATGCTGGATATGGCAGGATAGAGTACGGTACTGGACTGGCTGCCAGGCTCTCGATCCATACTAGGTTAATCACTAAGTGCAGAAGTTCCCGGAATAGCCCCTGAACCAAAGACTGTAAGTCGAGTTTATCCACTAAGCACTGAGTGCTCTAATTTACATGTAGTATATTTCCCACCAATAATGGTGTAAAATATGTGTTCGGTCGAAGGGAGAGCGAAAGGTCAATGATGGATCCGACGGAATGGCGGCGGATTGCGGACTCGTATTCGGGCCGAAGATCAGAACGACACGGATACGTGATCTCAACGCGTTACAGTTCAACCGCAGAATCAAACCGAATGACAGGCGCGTAATCCAACTTGAACTGTTACTACTGTCATTGGCTCTCAGGTTGTATACCTTCATCCAATTTACCAATTCTTTAGAACATGCGCAGCATATGATGAACTTTCAGCATTGAGCAGCCGATACATCGTTTAGCAATCTTCCGCCTTCAACTATAATTTCTCATATGCTCAGCAGGTTAGAATGCGTTGCCGTATACCAGTGTCTCATGACTCGAACAGCGCAAGCGGTATATATTCTCGAGTTCACTCATCTCATTTAGATATGTCATTTAGATGTGAAGCTGTGACTACCATCTTGCTAAACACTTTTGAAGGACTCACTGGACAAGACCATGGATGATGAACTTGGACATTGAATCCAAGAATTTGGCGGGAAGACACCAAATGAGACTTAGTCCGAATTAGAAATCTTCGACTTCTCTCACGACGGTGCAGATACTTATTGCGCCATTCTCACATCACCATGCTTCTTATCTTACACCATGACAATCAACCACTATGCCCCACCACCGGTTACCCAGGAGCTGTGTACGTGGACAATATACCTGTTGAATATCACTCACTGCTCGCAGTGAACTATGCCGATCTCCCGATAATTGACCTATCCAAGTCGCCGCGTCCAGATGACGTCCGCGACGCTATGCAGACTCATGGATTCTTCTATGTTGTGGGGCATGGGTTATCACCCGACGAGGTATGTCCAATGTTCCAGACTAAGCATCTATGGTTTTTGGGACGTGTGCTAGAATCGACGAATATTCGACATTGCGGACCTTCCGTTCGCCGGCGTTAGCGACGACGAAAAACGACTGTACGAGGGGACGATGCAGCAGACCGGATCCTACCAGGGGTATAAATTAAGGAAGTACTGGGTAGGTGAATCCGTACTTACATTTTGCTGTTTGAATTCCAACTTTGGAAGCACATCGACAACGGTGTACAAGACGAAGTCGAACTCTATAATAGTAAGCTTTACTTACTGTCTTTTTATCTTTTACCTCACTATCTTTGTACTAGTTAATCGAGATATAACGAAACGACAGCATCCCGAAGCCCTGCGTCCTTACCTCGCCGAAATTGAAGCGTTTGCTCGACACAATCATCTCAACGTACTCCATCCCATTTTACGGTTCCCAATTATTTCTCTCTTCGTTAGCTATCGTGCTTACCTGCCAACCAAGTCTCCTTGCACTCGGTCTCGGCCTTCCAGAAGATACACTAGTGAACATACACGGATATTCTTCTGTTGGGGATACCTACGGTGAGACATCTGCTTCTTACATTCACCGATGTCTTTACACTCGTTAGTGCGATTCATGAAATAGTGAGTCACCTCTCCCTTAATATCTGTCGTACATTACACTCGTTTGGCATTAGTTATCCTCACTCAACCGAGGATGAGGAAAACACACAAGGCGTCTGGCTTAAAGGACACACCGGTACGCTTGCGCTGAACTAGATCTGAAGGAAATTGACATGTTCGTAGATTTCGGCTCCATTACTATCCTGTACAGCCAGCCCGTGTCGGCGTTGCAAATACTCACACCCTCGGGGGAATGGAAGTGGGTTAGACACATAGAGAACGCACTGGTACGCCAACCATCCACTATTTCTCCATCCCTGACGGAAAACCAGGTTATCAACGCCGGAGATGCTCTCGAATTCTTGTCAGGAGGGGTATACCGTGCAACGATCCATCGGTAACTCCGACATGTTCTTACGGAGTTTTCAATATATTGACCATTGACCAGGGTTGTCCAACCTCCCAAAGACCAACGAGGTCGTACACGTCTGGGCGTGTTCTATTTCTGCATGCCCGACGATAATGTGAAGCTCCTTCCTTTGGTTGATGCTAAAGAGCGTCGGTTCGTGGATGCGGACGCGCCAACGATGGAAGAATGGCGTAAGGGAAGGACGGCAGCATATGGGAAAAGCCAACTCCAGAAGGTGGAGGGAGAGGAGAAGATCGAAGCGGAAGTTATCAATGGCGTCGTGGTCAAGCATTATAATTGATCGAAGATGTTGTACAAATGAGATTTATCCGGCTTGCCTGCGGGCCTTCATCTCTTCCAGCAGCTTGTTATTTCATAGTACAAGCACATTGCCCAAGGTCATACTCCAGTCGGTAGTCAAGCAGACATAGACAAATTGACCACTTTCCCGGCTGATGTAAAGGGAAATCGAACCTCAATAATACAAGGATAGTAACATTTCCAAATATCCCACAGTATCAGCTGTAATGTTTCACTACAACACCACTGATAATCTCTTCCTCGACCCCATTCTCTTCTTCCGCTTTCTTTAACGCGGTCCGCCCATACGATGCGGTTCTCTGCTTCCGCCACTCCTCCACGGTAGGCGCGTTCAATTCATCAAATCGTGGATTAATCGGATTATCGACCAAAGGCAGGAGCTTTGTAGTGTCGTCCGGCTTGCAGAAATAGAATACACCCAGACGAGTGTATTGCCGTTGATCTTTGGGTGGTTGGACGACCCTGAGTCCTTGCTAGTCAACAGGACGTTACTTGATTTAGGATATGTACGTACCGATGTATCGTCGCATGATACAGCCCACCAGAGAAGAACTCGAGCATATCCCCCGCGTTTATAACCTTTTAGAAAGTGCCAGCTTTATCATGTATGGGAACTAGGAAATAAGTAAGACATACAAGCGCATTGTCAACATGTCTAACCAATTTCCATTGTCCATCCCGAGTGAGGATCTGCAATGCTGATACCGGCTGGCTGTATAGGATTGTCATCGTACCGAAATCTATTAACATCTTATATCGCCTGCATTTCAGCGAATGCGATATTAAACGTACCAGTATGTCCCTTAAGCCAGACATTTTTTGCCTTTTCTTCGTCTTCAGCAGATCTGGGGTAACTTGGGCGGATTATCAAGTCAGTAAGTTTGGTATGAAGTTACCCTGAAAGGCCTAACTATTTCATGAATCTCACTGGATCGCGATCGTAAGTCATTGCGGTGAAACTGTAATGGATTGTCACACCATATGTTTCTCCGACTGCTGAATAATTATGGATATCCACAAGAGCATTTTCTGGGAGACCGAGGCCTCGAGCAAACAGCCTAGAATCAAGTCGTTACCGCGAGTAGGTAGAAGAATTAGAACCTTCAAACCGTAGAATGGGATGGAGAACATTGAAGTGATTGTGCTTCCCGAAAGCCTCGATCTCTGGAAGATAAGGACGCAAGGCTTCAGGATGCTGCCGCTTCGTGATATCACGGTTCACTGGGCAATACCACATATTTAAATCGACCCGGAGTCCGGTTAAACAGACTCACGGTTGTAGATCTCCACTTGATCTTGGACGCCGTTATCTATGTGCTACAGAGAGTCAAGGCTTGATGTATGTTTATAAAATGTTGACCTACCCAATACTGACGGAGTTTGTATCCCTGGAAAGACCCTGTCTTCTCCATGGACCCTTCATACAGTCGCTTTTCCTCGTCACTGACTCCAGTAAAAGCAACATCAGCGATACTGAAGATTCTCTCCTTCTGCATGGCCGATTGAGCAGAGCAGATAGCACCTGAGTTTGAGACAGACCTCTGCAGGGGCCAGTCCGTGTCCAACGACGTAGAAAAACCTGTGCTTTATCAAAGCATCGCGTAGTTTGTCCACCTGATCTTTCGTAGACTCCAAATCGATGACCGGCAGGTCGGCGTATTCCACTATTATATCAGGACACAATTATTTGTTACAATTGAAGGACGTACACTCTTCCCGCGTTACAGGTGGAGCGATATAGGGAGGAACATTGACTTGAATCGCCATGTTGATAGTGGTGGTGGTAGAAGATAACAATTAGTCGAAGATGGCGTCATACATTCACCGAACTCATTAAAGAAAGTCCGTGCTCGAAGTTATATTTGAATTTGAGTCCATTAGACAAAACTCTCAATGTAACATTGTCAAGTCTACCAACCACACATCGTAATTGACACAGAGGAGAGGATAGATTGTTGTGTCGTTTCTCCGTTGACTTGAGATATCATTTGCTTGAATGGTGGGGAGAGTCGTCGACAGTTCCTCATTGGATCGTGAAGTTCCAAGTGTTAGGTCAAATGACGCCATCGCGGCGAAATATGTCTAATAAGTATTATTGAGGGAAAGTTTTAAACGCAAAAGAACAGGCCCGTACCTGCTCCACCAATCGTAAATTTTTGTAAATATTCAATACGTTCGGGAGTGAGTCACGGCGATTGGGAAAAGATATCAACCTGCATTCATGCATCATGTGTAATCCGTATGCATTGCCTATATGATTGAAGACTGAAAAGAAGTTGAATTCGAGGACTGTAGAAAATCGGCGCGCTGAGTCCCCACCCTGTCAAGCCTGAGTTTCTGCACAAAGGAAATGTGTGGTTGGATCTTCCATCCTGGGGCGTATTTTGTAGACGACGGTCATGTTCTCTAGACAACCGAAGATGAAGCGAATATAAAGCACGCTCTGTAGTAAGCTATAGCTTAGTAGCAGGAGAATTCTACTTTGCTGCGTCACAGAACGCCACGAGCTTCCTCCCACAGGGTCTATCCAGCCTCATGGTACGGGGACCGAAGACTCGAAGTTATCTCGATAGATTTTGTCTAATCGGCGTGTGGTCTTAGTGAACTTAGAACGAACTGAAACGCTCCTTAAAGTCGCGGATAGCAAGGGCATAAAATCAGGACTGTCTTGTGTACTTGGCTATGCTGTGCTCGTTTCGCTTGAAGTGTTAAAGTTGGTCTTCAAGTTTGGAGTCGTCTGTGATTTATATATACATAATATTTTCCGTTCGACACGATGATGGTTAACTATTGACGAGTCTCGTGTTCGTGGAATCATATGATCTGATTAGCGCTCCCGGAGGGTTCATCATATCAACCGAATTGAGCGCATGTCAGCATCACATCACCTCGTCCTTGGCTTCTTCCATCCTAACCCATAGACCCCCCTAGTAACCGAGGTCAACTCAAGGATACTCATGAAGTCGGACCATACCTTCGCGTACAACAAGACATGAGTCCCAAGCATGATCTTATCCCGACCTTTGGTCGTCCCAGGAGTTCTAGTCCAAGTCTTCGGCGGAATACCTTCTTCAGGCTGAGAGTCTAAAGCCAGAGTAAAAGAAGAAAACGATTGTAAAAGTCGAACAAGAAAATACGACGCCTCGTTGTAAGTGAACTAGTGAAAGAAAGTGAGATTTCGCTCCTTCGCAGCGGGACAACTTTTGCACCTGTTGGCCAAGGCAAATTCTTGGACCCGCATTAAAGGGAATGAAGATGTACGGGTTCGGAGTCAGATACTTGTTCAGGCGGCTATCAAGGAACCTGTCCGGGTCAAACTCGAGAGCTGGGGGCAGTGGCCTGAGGTGTCAGAGTTGACAAAGGTAATATGTTTTTCTTACCGTCTGGTCCCCATAAATCCGTTCGACGATGTATCAAGAACGTAGAAAAAAGTACTCTGCAACAGCAAATTAGACAGTCCAGGCAGGGTCATCGGAACGAAGCACCGACTCAGTATTGCTCGGAACATAATATGGCGCATGTCCTTTCTTCGGAAGTATGGTTGCCGCTTTCGATAAGCTAGTTATTAGGATGAGTCTTACTAAATAAGTATTAAGGAAGAATGGCATACCGAGCGTTCACTGGCCTGAAAGCCGATATATATATTCAGCTGCTCATATCAGATGTTAAAGATTCACATACACCGGCGGATACAGTCGCAAGGTCTCTAGAAAGGAACGTCCTTTCGTTAATAAATCAACATACAGTCAAACATTGTACCATCGAGAAATGCTCGCATATATTTCATTTCGCGAATGTCTTCGGCAGATGGTCTCCGGCTACCGACCTGTTCAATGATCTCTGATCGCAAGCGAGCGGCCATGTCCGGATGTTCACACATCATATAAACCGCGAAAGTTAGCAAAGCGGAGACCTACATTAAGATCTGCCTTGAGTTTGTTACAGCGTAATGATACCAAGGAACATACCGAATCTCGACCGGCAGCCAAGAGATTAACGAGTTCATCCTGGACGATATTCTTATCTGCAGACATCTATCAGCATGATATAGGGCACCCAAAGTAGACAAACCATCGGTGCTCTCCACAAGGCAGTCCAATAGGGACATGCTCTCGAGATCTTTCTCAAGCTGGACACCTTTCGCCTTCCTACCCAGCGCTTCGACGAGTGTCGGCTGCATGAAATCGTCAACGACCTGCCTCAACGGCTTCACTTCATCCACCCAGAATTCACAGAGTGGCCAGAACTGCCCTCTGTGGAAACGAACGACAACTTGCTCCTGCGCCTTCGCAAACGCCTTGACAAAAACATGTGATGGGTGCTTGACAGAAGGCTCATTGCCCGATCCAGCCGGATAAGGCAGACCAGCGGATATCGAATTGACGTCCTTTCCAAAGAGATACTCTGTAGAGGAATCTAGAGTGAAGCGGGCAACAGCATCCTAGGCTCTCCTCATGAGATAACGGTCCCAGATAATCGGGAAAGGGCTTTAGCTGACCTGAAAATTGACGGGGTAACCCTCTCTCAACCTTGCTTTGATTAATTTTATTGTGCTGACTGCGTGTCTCTCAAAGTTGTCGAAGTCTGAAATGCGATTTTTGTTAAAGAGGGGCCGTGTCATTGTCCGATGGAACCTAAGGTGGAGTCAGGAGAAGACGATATTGAGTGCATGTCTCGGCGGGAGCTCACTTCCACATATCACCTATCGTAATTCAGCGAGTGCCGTCATGGATGTGTACTCAACAGGTTTCTCACCGTCCACATTAAAAATACCTTCGCCAAGCAAAGACTTTGTAGCGGCGAAGGAAAAAGCACCTCGAATCACTATTAAAAACATGACAACAAGTTATTGGTTGTCACACCTTTCTCAAAGTTTTGAAACTCAGTCGTTAGGATGGCCTACAGGCGTGAATAACGATCAAGTCTAGATACTGATCACTTGTGAAGACGTACCTTGACATGCTCTGGATCGATTGTGAATAGCTTATGCGATTTACCATCGTTTGAACAAGTTACCACCAGCAGAAAACGAACGCACTCACTCGCGTATCAGAAAACACGGCGAAAGAGAAGGTGCCTCCATATTCCTCACTCCAGTCATGGAACGCTTCATCTGATAACCTACATGTCAGTCGAGACTCCCCTTCTCAAAACGTACAGTATCACAAACCCGGATATCCGTCCTTGACGCTGTCCACGATACGCCTCAGGATTGAGATACTGCCGCCCTGTACACTCGGGGAAAAAATGGCGCCTTGTGCAGCGGCATCCCTTTGGATAGTCAGGCTTCTGAACCAGCTGCGAGACAGGACAACGAAGAGATGTAAGAGCAGCGGAATGACCAAGGAATGCCATAACGGAAGATTGAGACGAAGCACGTCTTGAATGACCCAGAAAGCGGCACACGGAATGGAAATAGGAGGAATAGCTCGGAACACATAGGCAAGTCCAGGCGGTAGATGGTCACTGACAGCCATTGTCGACCCTTCTTGGTTTACCAGTTACCGGCTGGGTTTTATAGCGGGTATTGGAAGAACGCAAACAGCTGCAAAGAGGAACCAAAATTAAGACCGTCTGGCCACCTGATCTCTAATATAATTCAATCCAATGATGGCTACATGATTGTGAAACACAGTCCCTGACCTGTCAGTCAGTATTTCACTGCAATGCCTCCTCCACGAACACGGCTAAGCTCGATGCTGGAGAATGAAGATACTGGCTCATCGGCACGTTGAGCTTGTCGAACAAGGTCCAGCGCTATGCCGCTACAGCACGTCAACTTGGAAGGTTCTTCGATGTAGTCCAATTCAACGCCGGGATTTCCGAGTGAGTAATTCAAAATGTGTATATCGCGATGGAAAAGGAATGCCTTGAGTACTGAGCCATGTAAATAGCAGTGAGCCTAAATTTATCTGACCTTGACATGGTAAACGGTAACGTAAATTCGACCCCAGGTTACATTTGTCGTAATATCCAAAGAGATTGGTCGCCTTGTCGGCAAGCCGTTGACCCATATTTAGCCGAGACAATGCCGCAGATGAGATGATTTGCCGTTGAACTTTGGCACGTGACTAATCCACCACGCGTTCAACATTATGACTTGTTTGGTACTCCCTCCATCTTCCTTTCCAGGATGTACCATTCTCATCGGCACGTCGAGATCGGTCTGCGAGCTGACGGGTTTTCCGTTTCTTGCAATATGCAATTTTAAAACAAACATCTCACATTTAGATGGTCCCAAAGATACAAATTTGAAGAGTTGCCTTCAACCTTGTACTCCGGACTGTGGAGCTTACGGGTATGATTGCGATTCAAACTCTCCGGGGCAGATATTTTCTGCTCACAGACATCGTTTCTATATATTCAACCGAGGATGGCGCTTATCCCATCGGTCTCACCTGGTAACTGATCACCTAGGTCTGCGGCCAAGCTCGATTTCAGAGTATGTTAGCTTCGTGCAATCGTCTGCCTCGCCACCACAGACGAAGAAAGAGCAAGATCGGATGTACAAGTCACTATCGAGAAAATGTCAGTATTGCCATCACCCCCGAGCGTAACAGACGTGTTTGCAACACTGTCGTTAAAGTCGTTTCTCAGGATGGAGGATTCACCTTCGACCCACGACGCGCTTGAAACTTCACCAACCTGCGGAGGTGGAGACGGCAATCTTCTAGTTTGGCGCCCAGCGCGCTCAGTGCATGTAGATGATCATAGCCGATTACTGTTCTCAGTGCCTGATATCCACCAGGATGTAATTGAAGGACGTACCGATACCTCCTGCGCTTGCTTCCTTATCACCATTGGTACTCATTATCATCGCCCTTCCAGCCGGGCACGGATAATTTGCGCCTCTGGATACAGGGGTTCCACTTTAAGTTAAGGAGGTTCGAGTTTGAGCGTGCGGCATGCAAATGACAGACCCGAGATGAATAAGTTGGACAGTGCTGTGGGAGTTTATTATTGATTCGGTTCGGTGAGACAGTGAGCGTCCTTCTCATCCTAGTGTCTATCTACTCCTCCCTGCTGTATGCCAAGGCATTCAGCGTCCGAAAACATTTCTTATGGGGCCTTACACGTCTGTTTCTCTAATCCGTGAAGTCATACGCTGATTATGTTCAACCACAGATATTCTTAGTTCAGTATCTATACTCTGTAGGCGCTTATTTGAAGCAGCCCCAAATGTGCCGGCCGCATGGGGGACTTGGGGCCTTGCTTCAGGCTGCTGACGATTGGTTACCTCCCACACTCTTTTCTCTTGACTACCATGTCATGGATTGTCCGAGACCCACCTTCTCCCCTTGTTGATACTTCCCCAAAGTTAAAGGACGAATTACCGAAACCGGAGGGAAATACTCTGACCCCTTCACCGATCCCAGAGTCGGACCCGCTTCCGAACCTTTTCGTCCATCTCCATCTCCGCCCCTCAAATTAGGTCTAGTCGAAGAGCAGTGGTCTATGAACCCGCTGCGAATAAAGTCGACTTTCTTCTATTGCAGGAACCGGAATCCAATAGGTCACCAGCCCTGCGTGCGGCATGGGGTGGAGGTTCAATCTTGACCTACTGGTTACTTCCCGCAGTGCAAAGTACAAAGAAGGTCTAAAGAAGTCGGTCGGAAGATCCGAGGGTCGTATCAAGACCCTTCGATGAGTTGTCGCTCCAGTCAAGCCCCGAGGGGTTTCAACCTGGAACTATATCGATTCGGGTGTCGTTTAGGAGAGGAGATTATGTCTTTGCAGCAAAGCAGAATCTGGTGCTGAAAGCACAGAACACCATTTCCTTCGGGAGTTGTGATATCCCCCTCTCGTTGGACGAACCTTTCATCGACGTAGATGTCACCGTATTCTTCAATCAGGTCCAGGGCCTCGCTCGATGGCGACTTTCCTGCTGACGTCACATTTATGCTTTTTTCTCGTAAAAGCGGGGGGACGTCCGTATGTGGACGCCGCCCCATTTATGCGAGCAGCATCATTTTGAAGGGCCACAACTTATTCTTGGATAGCTGTATGTCTCGTCTAGGAACTGCTTCCCTCGATGAATACTAATACTACATCTTCTCTATAGATATGGATATTTCTCGCGGCAGTGATAATCCCCCTTCGCCAATTACCGAGATCTTCTCGAAGTTCACTGCTGAGTATGCCATCAATCTTGCACGGCTATCCATCAGTTTCGCTGAGCGCTCACCGTTCCAGTTACCCTGAGATTTTCGGAATAAAACTGACGGTTTTTGATGATAGACATGGTAGTGAGCAGTGGTCATTTTCCGCGCGGCGCCGATGTTTTGAAGAAAGTAACTCTCGCTTTACGTTCTTGATTGATCTTTTGAACTATAATTCAACACTGTTGTCATTTATTACTCTACGTCTAGAATCATTGGACTTTCTTGTATTATGCGTCATCCTTCGCTTCTTCCATTCTAACCCACATACCACCCTGTCGAACGAAGGTCATTTCAACACCGAGTGTCAGATGTTTTGTATGACTAACCTTCGCATACATTGTCAAATGCAACCCAAACATGATCTTGTCTCTCCCTTTCGTCGTTCCAGGAGCCTTGGTCCAGGTCTTGGGAGGGATTCCTTCAGCAGGTTGAGCATCCACGGCGAGGCTGAAGGAAGAGAACGTTTGGAGAAGTCGAATAAGATAGTACGAAGCCTCGTTATATGCAAACTAACGAGGAAATTTAGGAAGCACACTCGCCGAAACTGATCGTACCCACCTGTTGGCCGAGGCAAATTCTAGGACCTGCGTTGAATGGGACAAAGATAAAAGGGTTCGGAGTCAGATATTTATGCAAACGGCCGTCGAGGAAGCGATCCGGATCGAATTCAAGAGCTATTATTAGGTACGGATTAGTTAAGCAAGAGCAAGTGATGTAATTGTTCACCCTACCGTCTGGACCCCATAAGTCCGTCCGTCGATGCATCAAGAAAACAGAATATGCAACCCTGTAGTATTGAATCGACACGTTCAGCCGGACTGAAGGCGTTGAAGACGAAGCGCTTACATTGTATCCTTCCGGACATAATATGGAGCCCGCCCTTTGTTCGGAAGGGTTGTCGCTACTTTAGATGTACTAATACATATTGGTGTTATAAGAAGCCCCGATAAGAAGCAATACGGCTCACCGAGTATTGATAGGTCTAATCGTGATAGGTTTAGTGACTATCAGTAACAAAGCAAGTTCACTTACACAACTGGGTACAATCGCAAAGTTTCTAGATCGAAGTGATCAGAAAAACTAACAAAAATGATCGATAAGCGTACCATTCAGGAATGCTCGCAGATACTTCATATCACGAATATCCTCATAAGTAGGAGCCCTGGTACCAACCTTCTCGATGATCTCCGATCGTAAACGAGTGGCCATTTCCGGATGTTCGCACATCATATACACGACGAAAGTCAAAAGAGAGGCCGTCTAGATCGAATGATAGATATCCACAAGTGAATTTAAAAACGAAGCAAGTACCGAAACTTACAGTGTCTCTACCAGCAACCAAGATGTTGACGAGTTCATCTCGAATTACCTTGGTATCTATAGGCGTCTTCAGTGGAAACCCCGGTACTTTACTCAGAAAAAATGAGACGTACCATTAGTATTCTCGACAAGACGGGCCAGTAAGGATAGGTTCTCATCGGACTTATCATCTTCCATCAGCTTCTTTCCTTCGTCCTTTCTCCTGAGTGCCTCGACAAGTAGAGGTTCGACGAACTTATTAACAACTTGCCGAAGAGGTTTAACTGCATCAGCCTTAAATTCAAAAAGCGGCCAGTACTGCCCCCTCTGTAGGCGAAGAGCACTCTCTTCTTGTGCCGCTGCAAATGCCTTGACGAAAGTGTTAGACGGATGGTTGACGAAATGCGCGTTGCCCGCGAAGGGAGATCCGGCCGGGTAGGGGAGACCTGCAGATGTCGAATTCACATCATTTCCAAATAGATACTCAGTAGAGGAATCCAGAGTAAAGCGGGCGACAGCATCCTATTGCTGCCATTAATAGGCATATGTGCAGATTCTCTTGGTCACTGACCTGGAAATCGACTGGATATCCTTCCCTCAACCTCGACTTGATTTGGGAGATCGTGCTGACAGCATGTCTCTCGAAATTATCAAAATCCGAAATTCGGTCCTTGTTGAAGAGAGGTCTCGTCATCGTCCGATGAAACCTGACAAGCTATTTAGCATGAGCAGAGAGTGAACTCCGAGTATACTCACTTCCAAATATCACCTATTGAGCGTCATCTCTGAGTATTTACTCCCATAATGTGGACATATGAAAGGCTCTCACCGTCGGAGTTGAAAATGCCAGCACCAAGAAGAGACTCCTCAGCGCCATAGAAAGTATGACCTAGACTTGAACATCAACAACGAAACTGCAATCTAGTGTGTGGCCCTAAACCTTTTTCAAAGTCCTGAAACTGAGTCGCCAGGAGGGCCTAGACACCTATAAGATGAATGCAACAAGAGGTAGGTGTAGACGTCACGTACCTTGATGTGTTCTGGCTCGGTTGTAAACATCTCGCGTTACCGTTGAGTGACTTAGAAACATGCTCAAGCTATGAGTACTGACCTGTTTATCTGAAAAAAAGTTGAAAGTATAGGTGTGTCCATATTCTTCGCTCCATTTCTGAAATATTTCATCTAATAGCGGTCGACGATCAGCTCGAAATCCTCAGAGTCTCTGAAACGAGAACAAACCCGGATATCCGTTCTTGAAGCTGTCCGACATTTGCCGTAAGATAGACATACTGCTTCCTTGAACGCCGGGCACCATGATAGCGCCTTGGGCAGCAGCGTCCCTTTCAACTGTAAAACTCGTGTAGTAGTTGCGAACCACGGCAAAGAAAAGCTGTGCAGCTAAAGGTACGACAAAGAAAATCCATGATGGAAGAATGAGACCGGTCGTCCGCAATAAGATTTGGAGTGGCCAAAAGGTTGAACAAGGCAGTAGTACGACAAAGAAAAGGGTCCTGGACAGAAAAATGAAGCCAGGTGGTAGGTGAATGATAGTCATGATGGGCGAGGATGAGACGCAACGAGAAACCATCTTATTAATATGGTAGTGAATGATACTGTTGCTTACGATCGTTCCAGGGCCCGGGGGTGCAAGTAATCTGGATGACTGGACACTTCCAACGGTTACAAATTCCGAGAGTGTATGATAAAGTGGCTTAAGAGACTATCCAAGCACAATCATTACATTCTCGGTCTGTGCTTCCGTAATCTTGGAGTACAAGATCGTCATGTTACACGGTAGTTGCAGTGGGTGGCAAAAGGCAACACAGTATTTGGTTTTGAACCATACCGAGTTCCGTTTATTGGACATAGACGATTGCGCCAAGTTGATATACTCCGAAATTGAGCTTAGCCGAGAAGACTAGGTAAGCGCCATGCTCGGTTGCATCTGTGGAAACCTCGGCCGGGAACAGAAAATTTTTCCCCGGAGAAGTTGAATCGCCATTATACCCCACAGGAAATCCGGCAAGGACACGGCAACTCTGCAAATTTGCATCTTTGGGGCCATCTAAACGTAAGATGTTTGTGTAATAAGCGCACATTGCAAGAAACGGAAGATTTATCAGCTCGCAGACCGATCCCGACGCGCCGATAAGGATGGTACATTTTGGAAAGGAAGGTGGAGGGAGTAGTGACCAAACAAGTCATGACATTAAACGCGTCGCCGTCGTAGCCTGATCAGTCACGTGCGACAGTTCAACGACCTTCGACATATGTACTATATAACGCAAACTTGCTTCGCTGTATAATCTTCTGCTCACTCTCTTCTTCGTTACACATGGACAAACGATCTAACACCAAACACCTCCGATCCGTCAGCGACATCGATACCAACGATGCTCCCCCGCCTAAGCGCACCTCTCTCGTCCTTCTCAAGGAGGTACTCAGCGCTACGGAGCTAGAGGTCATCGCGACCGATGTTCGTCTAGGATACGATATCTTCCTGCCCTTGATCAATAAACTTATTTACGACCGATCGGATCCCGGCGGGTTGAAAGCTTTAGCCAGGGTTCTGGGCGACATGGTAGCCAGTGCGGCACGATTCGCTCATTCTGAAGTCCAGAAAACATACACGGACTGGGTGAAGTGTGCGAAGCTTATAGGCTCTAATACGGAAGTGTTCGATGCTACCATGGCTGCAGTGGAAGCAATCCGACAGGACAAGCCCGTGACAGATGAAGCCATTCGCAATATTTTCAGACTTCGTGCGTTTCAATATCACACATTTCACGTGGCATTCAAGTACTTATCCGAACTCAGAAGCCCTCCGATTGCCTAGAACTACATCTAATGAAGGATCTGGGCAAGGTGTGTACTGGTTACCTGTCCTTTACTATTACTCTTTCTCACTCTCGTAGGTGCGCCCCAAACCGAGTTGGCCAACGCGGCGAAAAAGTCGTGGATATCGCCTTATGTTGGTGACTGTCCTGCAACACTCCTCGCAGATATCAACTCCCACGTCATGGCTGCCTATGCGCAGGGTCACGGGAGCATTGGTGCTATGATCCAAAGCTCAGGTACGGGTAAATCGCGGACGATGCATGAAATTGCAAGATTGGTATTCACTATTCCGATTAATGTCAGGAACACGTCAAGTGATGATATAGGAGCCCGTCTGTCTTTTTCTTCTTTTCACTTAGTGTATCTAACGCTCTGAACCTTGCAGCCTATCCTGAGCCAGATACCAGTGTGCGCGAATATCTGATCCCCAATGGAAAAGTTCAACTTCGCAAGCGATATCACTGCTTCCTGCGAGCTACGTTTGAATTAGTTGAAGAAGAATTTAGTGGCCTGTGTTTCGAGAATGAAGATAGGTCTGCTCGAGCTTTGCATTGGAGAGAACACCTGTCAAGTGGAAATGTTCGCGAGACATTGTACCACCGTATCGTCGAGCGGGCCACAACAGTGAGAGATTTTGATTTCGGTCAAGCCGATAGTGCTGATGTCTCGGTCGATAGTACGAAGGGGATGCAGCCGACCCCAACCTCGTTCAAGCAACCAATGAGAGTTTTAACAAGTTACGCGATGTGGTAGTATCGAAAGATGCACTAATACCGCAAGGTGATTTGAAGATCCTAATATACTTCGACGAAGCGCATACCCTAGCTGCTGAGACTGCAGGTCCGACAAATTACGACACGTTGTGTTCGGCGCTGGCGGACATCGGTGATCTCAATCATTTTGTCATATTCATGTCGACGACGGGTGCAAAAAGGAACGTTGGCCGCCCCCAGCACGAATATCGTTCATCTCGAGCAGTGGCTCCAAGAACGATATTACCTGCACCGTTCACAATCCTCCCGTTCGACATCGGACCTCGGGTGCTGCACAAACAGGCAACTTTCGAAACGTTACGAAGCATCAAACATCTTGCTGCTTTTGGTAGGCCACTGTAAGTCTGGGGCATTTGATTTGACAATCCTTGGTGATGACCATACTTTTAGGTGGCATACAATACTCGCGGCAGGAGCATCACCGGCGGCGCTCGTCGCCCTAGCAAAATTCAAACTGACGCACAAAAATGAGGCCCTGAGTACTAGCTTCAATGCCCCTGGCGCAGTTATTACACCTAGCAAGTCCGTGGAGGAGCTCAAGGAGATTGTCGAAACGACCGTTGTGGGTATTCGAGTTATGATTGAATTTTCTCCACGGCGAGAAAAGGCACATCGTCTTCAAGAGGAGATGGTTACTGGACACATGCGGATAGCATTTTCCATTCCTTCGCACAGGGAATACATGAGATCCGGGCATCCTTCTGAGCCTATTCTGGCCGAAATGGCAGCCTGTACGATCTACGAAGAGAACGTAGACATGGTAAAGGTTATCTCTGACCTTCTCCAGAATGATCTCATTGACAAGGGCGAACGGGGCGAACTTGTTGCCCGTTTGTTACTTACTTTGGCATGGGATAAAGCAATTCATACTCTCATGTCGGCCGACCAGTTTCCGAGTTATGGAGTCTCTCATGCAGGTGGTCGTGCTGTCTATTCCCGCCCAATTCCTCTGATACAATTTTTGACTGCTCTTCTACCATCCGGATATCTGGAACTGGTTTTGCAGAGCACACCAGACAATCGATTCGGGGGGAATACTTTCAGGGAGGCGTTTGAACAAGCCTACGTACACTTTACACATTTTGGACGGGCCGGTAGCTCTGATGCGATTAACTCTGCGTCTTCGCTCGCTGCTTTCATTCGCGGGATGGCTTTCCAGTCCTGCTCCGGACACCCTGTGATCGATATCCTCATTCCCGTTCTGATTATCCCCAAGGATGTGGCCACCCAACCCAACTTCGACGTTGGCGAGCTGACTCTCGACAAATTCCACCGGTCATGTATGATGATATCGGTCGAGGATAGGGAAAATGCTGAGATGAAGAACTATACCATCAGTGCGGAATCACTCAATTTTTGGGTGGATCAGGACACGGACGTTGATGTTCCATACATTGCGATCGTAATGCAACTCAGTTCACATCAGGTTCCTGAATCGACGCGGACACTATCGACGATCGGGGCAAACGATGGTCCCACCCGGGCTACGAACCGGAGCAGCAGCTCTAGAAAAGCGCATCCTCGATACTCAATTATTATTTCTGGCTGCTCCTCTACTGTCTACAATGTTATCTCCCCCGATGAGCAAGCCATGTATTCTGCAATGCTCGGACCTAAAGGAATGCTACACGAACATCACTACAACAACGAGGGAACTCTGTTACTTCTGAGGAGAATGAAACCTTTCTGGAACTTGGGATCTTCTTGCTTTGATTGGGTCGACGTGCCTGGTGTTGATGTCGTGCCAGACATTGTGGAAATGGAATATGTGCCCGGTGTCACGTATGGCGACCGGGCCGTTATTATCCAAGGGGATGACGGTACTTGGGACGTCGAGGAAAACAATGCAGCAGATATCTGGCACGATAGTTAACTTGTATCGTTCCCTCATCTCCATTTGAATGTTGTTGGGTCTATCGGCTTTATCACATTTGGTATTCAGCCACGCACTCGAACGACTCCCAGAATTTTATGATGTTTCAAAGGGAAACTAGGACAACGCTTACGTTGCTGCATATTCCAACTTGTGAAACTGTCCTCTCAACGAACGTCCCTGATCTTTCGCACAGTCTGAGCGGCGAAATACTGTTAAATCGGTACGGGAAAGCTTGTTCAAAGAAGCGAGCCTACCCTAAACATTCACGTATCCCTGGACCAACCATGGCACGACTCGCCCACCTTCATGATCAGAATCTCATCTTGTCTACGCGCTGCTACCGATCACATGAACTTTACAATGTGAGAACGGCGAGAACTTTCGTAAAAATACTCCAATACCGTCATGTACGAAATACGCGCCAGGATGGAACATCCAACCACACATTTCCATTGTGCAGAAACTCACGCATGACAGGGCTGTGACTAACTCCGTCTAACACTTTCGTCAAGGCATTTACAGCTGCCGAAGAAGAGATTGCTCTTCGCCTGCAGAGGGGGCAGTACTGGCCGCTTTTCGAATTTAAGGCTGATGCAGTCAAACCTCTTCGGCAAGTTGTTAATAAGTTCGTCGAACCTCTA
Source organism: Armillaria novae-zelandiae (assembly GCA_030435655.1). Taxonomy (NCBI): domain Eukaryota; kingdom Fungi; phylum Basidiomycota; class Agaricomycetes; order Agaricales; family Physalacriaceae; genus Armillaria; species Armillaria novae-zelandiae. Next base: position 110,289 of record JAUEPR010000122.1, read on the forward strand.
CTTGTCGAGGCACTCAAGAGAAAGGACGAAGGCAAAAAGTCGGTGGAAGATGATAAGTCCGATGAGAACCTATCCTTACTAGCCCGTCTTGTGGAGAATACTAATGGTACATGTCGTCTGTTCTGAGTAACGAACGGGGGGTTTCACTAAAGACGGCCATAGATACTATAGTAATTTGAGATGAACTCGTCAACATCTTAGTTGCTGGTAGAGACACTGTAAGTTTCGGCATTTGCTTCGTTCAAATGTACTTGTGGATATCATTCAATCTAGACAGCCTCCCTTTTGACTTTCGCTGTGTATATGATGTACGAACATCCGGAAATGGCCGCTCGTTTACGATCGGAGATTATCGAGAAGGTTGGTACTAGGGCTCCTAAGGCTTATGAGGATATTCGTGACATGAAGTATCTACGGGCATTCCTGAATCGTACGCTTATCGACGAGTTTGACGATTTTTTTCAGACCACTGCAATCTAGAAACGTTGCAGCTGTACCCATCTGTGTAAGCGAACTCTTTTTGCACTTGATAGTCGCTAAACCTATCACCATTAGGCCTATTAATTCTCGGTAAGTCGTATTACTTCCTACCGGAATTTGTAACACCGACATGCATTAGTTCATCCAAAGTAGCGACTACCCTTCCGAACAAAGGGCGGGCTCCATATTATGTCCGGAAGGATACAATGTAAGTGCTTCACCTTCAACGCCTTCAGTCCTGCTGAACTTGTCGATTCAATACCACGGGGTATATTCCGTTTTCTTGATGCATCGACGGACGGACTTATGGGGTCCAGACGGTAGGGTGAACAATTACATCACTTTATACTCTTTAACCGATCCATACCTAATGATAGCTCTTGAATTTGATCCGGATCGCTTCCTCGACGGCCGTTTGCATAAAAATCTGACAACGAACCCGTTTATTTTTGTCCCATTCAACGCAGGTCCTAGAATTTGCCTCGGCCAACAGGTGGGTGCGATCAGTTTCGGCGAGAATGTGCTTCCTAAAGTTCCTCGTTAGTTTGCATATAATGAGGCTTCGTGCTATCTTATTCGACTTCTCCAAACGTTCTCTTCCTTCAGCCTCGCCGTGGATGTTAACCTGCTGAAGGAATCCCTCCCAAGAGCTGGTCCAAGGCTCCCGGAACAACGAAAGGAAGAGACAAGATGTTTGGGTTGCATTTGACGATGTATGCGAAGGTTAGTGATATAAAGCATCTGACACTCGGTCTTGAAATGACCCTCGTTGAACAGGGTAGTATGTGGGTTAGAATGCAAGAAGCGAAAGATGACGCATAATGCAAGGTGGTCCGATGATTCTAGACGTAGAGTAAGAAATGACAACAGCGTAGAGTTATAGTTCAAAAGATCAATCAAGAGCGCAAAGCGAGAGTTATTTTCTTCAAAACGTCGGCGCCGCGCGGAAGATGTCCGTTCACTACCGTGTCTATCATCCTTTCCCACTCATCCCGGACCCGAGGATTGGTAAAGTGGTCCAACAAAACCGTCACTTCCATCTCGAAAATCTCGGGGTAACTAGAACGGTGAGTGCATCAGCGAACCGACGAATGGCCTTCAAAGATTGACGACATACTCAGCGGTGAACTTCGAGAAAATCTCCGTAATAATGTTCTGAGGTGTGAGCTGAGAGCGTAAATTGTCGAATGCATGTTTCTTTAGACCTTCATGGCTGGCCTAGAGTACTGGGTCAGATAGCGTCAAGAGAAGACAGAAACAATATCTACTTTGACGGCAAGGCGGTACATGGATTTGGGAGAACATGCGTCGCCGACATCATACGAGCGCCCACCATTGGATTTCAGAGGGATGAAAGCGACCTCCTTGGTATACATATATACCATCAAAGCTCGGAAACTGAACGGACGGTGAGTTGATGTCAATTATTGTGCAGGTAGAGAGAGATGTATGAGTACGCACGTCCTGAAAGCCACGTCATTTATCAATGCCAGGTGCAGAGGAGGCGCCAGAACTTTCTTCGGAAGATTCACTGTGTCGACCACTTCGCCAGACCGACCTGTAGATTCATCGGCCTGAGCATCGTACACCGGTAATTCCGCCTTGCCATACTCAGGCATGCAGATGCTGTTGGACATTCCGGAGCGAGGCGGAGAGCCGAGGCCCGAGGCCGGTGAATCTTCGCAAGGAACAACACAGAAGGTTGACGAATCACTCGCTACGTCGGGTATCGATGCCACAGGCAACATTTTGTCGCTGGGAGATTCGGGTAGCATAGACTGAACTGCATCTAGCTCGGTGTTATTACCGGAAAATAAGGGACGGGAAGGTGGATCCGGCTGTGGCTCTCTGGCAGTAATCTCCGGCATCTCATGGATATCAGAGGGGAGATCCTCGTCAAAGTCAGATTCCAAGTCACTGTCGTCGTCATAGGGATACTGGCAGACAACAGACGGAGCAGGATCATCGCTGTCACGGGAGCCATTCATATCTAGAAAGAGGATGTATATTAACATTCGTCAAAGGGGGTAGCATCTAGGCGAAACTTACAGCTATCCAAGAACGAGTTGCGGCCCTTCAAAATAGTGCTGCTCGCATAGATGGGGCGGCGATTACATACGAATGCCCCCCTACTTTTACGAGAAAAAAGCGTAAATTTGATGTCAGCAGGAAAGTTGCCGTCGAGCGTGGCTCTAATGGCTTTCGTCATTGATATAGACAAATTTTGAGGATCTTCTACTGGGCTTGACTGAAGAAATATGGTGACGTTTAAATCAATGAAGAGTTCGTCTAGTGGGAGAGGTATATCACAGTGCCCGAGCGAGATGGTACACTGTCCTTTCAGCACCGAAAACTGCCCATTGGCCAGCACTGCAAGGACCAAATCTCCTCTCCGAATCGACGCTCGAATCGAAAAGGTCCCAGGCTGAAACCCAATTGGGCTTGATTGGAGCGAAGCTAGCATTCGAACGGTATTCTCGGGTCTCTCGACCGGCCTCCTCCTACCCCTTCTGAACATTATACGACGGGAATCCGGCTCCGCTGGTCGATCAGGCAAGAAATTGAAACACCACCCCATGCCACATGCAGGGCTGGAAACCGGTTGGATTCCGGTTCCTGCAGTAGAGAAGATCGACTTGACTTGTAGCGGATTCGTAGACCACTGTTCTTCGACTATGTCCAACCTGAGAGGTGGAGGTGGAGATGGACGAAAAGAAGGGTCGAAAAAGGGGTCCGCTTCTGGAGCCGGTGAAGGGGCCAGAGCATTTCCCTCCGGTGTCGGTAATTCATCCTTCAACTTTAGGGAATTATCGACAAGGGGAGAAGGTGGGTCTCGGATGATCCACGACATAGCGGTCAAGAGAAGAGAGAGTTGAAGGAGGTAATCAATCGTCAGCAGCCTGAAATAAGGCCGCATGTCATCCATGCGGCGTACACGTTTTGGGCTGCTTTGATTAAGTGCCTACAGAGTACAGACACCGACATAAACATATCTGTGATTGAGCATAATCAGCATCATTGTACCCAACGTTTGATGATGAAAGACATTAACCAACGTACAGTAGTGCCTATAAGGTATATTCCCAGACCCGCTGACTTCCTCGGCAACGGGATGTACAGCAGAGGAATGGTGAAATACGTTGGTACGAGGTTCGCTCCCGCTCTCGCACCGAGCCAGACCAGCATCACGCCCTATCAGGACTCCAACCCATCGAGTGCCGGTCTACCCTCACATGCATCTCTGACACCTTCAACAACTCCAAATCAAAATGGAATCTTTTGCATCCAGCAACAAGCACGGCAGATGCAGTCACCGAAAAATCGATGAGGAGGCGGGGTGTCTGGCGTGGATCAAATAATTCCTTCGCGGGCGATCTTCGTTTGGGAAATGGTGAGAGAGTACGCGTTGCCAGGCGTGGGCGGCAGCGCACCCTCGTCAGCATGGGCAAGTGGCGTTGATGGCAATTCTTCACCTGGTCTGCCTGGCAAAGGAGGGAGTTGCGGAGGTGACAAGATGATGAGCTAATCACTGTTAACGGAGAACCAATAGTATGCCCTCAGATGAGTCTGCGCTCAGTGCGTCCGACGCAGAATTAGGTGATTTTCGTCTCTTCCTCGAAAGGCTGGGGGTCCTGGTGAATTCGGTAGCACATAGCGGGTCAAAGGTGGATTCTCTGTCGACGATGATGACCGCTTTGCGAACGCATCTGCTAGGCTCAAGGGCGAGAGCAAGCCGCAATGTTGACATTCTTGCCTAAGGGCTGGACAGCGACTTTGGCATCCGATCTTGGTCTTTCCTATCTTTGAGAGCACCGACCGAGCCCTTGTAGTCCCTGGCTATTGTTGTTATTGGAGGTGGATCCCGGATTTCATAGGTCCTTGGACGACGACTTTGATCCCTAGCGTACAGTGACAGCACTGAATATCGAATGGTCGCCATTTCAGGGAGGAAACACACCTTTCATTCTCTGTAACCACTTCTCTCTCGTTAACGAAGAGCCAGTCCTTTGTCATTTGTAAGCAGTCAGCGCTTCAACCTCGACTCTGTCGGAAGTGTAAATTTCGAAAGGCGAAGCGCTGTGACAGCTTAAATAATAAAAGTTAGATGGTAAGAACGAGATGTAGGGTACGGTGGCTTACTGCATATCCTGTATAGTCAAGACGTCTCTTCACATATTTGCCATTGGTGACAATCCAAAGAGAAGAGATGGCATCTTCGTCGAATGACGATGCCCGGAGGAGAAGTCAAAAACATGAGGAAGAGCGACGACGTTCGAATGCAGGCTGGAGCCCGACAAATTAAAAATGCACGTGCCTCGCGCCGAAAGCGGAAATTGCCGCTCAACTTGATTCTATCCATCTTGCATCCATCATCCTCTGCACCAGAGGTCGAGTATCCTTCGAGATCCTTACTGGAACTCACGAATACATATAACCTGAATAGAAGCAACACCAGGACTTTGAAACGCGAACATGAGCTATGGAGGCTTCAGGCTGCCCGATTCTTGGTATTAGACGATGCTGAATCCGGTGATACATTTAGCCAAATCCTCGTTCGATGCATGCGCCCTCTTCCCGCAGGTCCATCGAAGTTCACCAGCACATCTACCGTTACGGCTACACGTTCCCGGCAGTGAGATTTACCATCCTCGAAGCACAGAAATAGCTGAACTGAATGGGTTGAGGAAGCTTATGGTCTGATGGTTATACCACAGCGCCGGTGGAATAGGCCCTATAGCTTCGCCCCGAACATTTTGAACCAGATTTTGAGGGGGTATCGGAGCTCACGCGAGCTCGGAACGCGCATTCCCAAGAACAGTCAAGAACCATAGGTCCGTAAGCGAGCAATCACGTAACTGAGCTAGTCGTGGCGTTGATTTAATTTTTAACTTGGCATCCGGCTATTGAGGATGCTCGCGGCACTCGTATTATCTCCCTCTCTCTGTATATATATAGAAATTTGCTGTTGAAAAAGATCGTCTTTCACTGTAGCAAGGAGCTTACATTTTCATGCGACGCTTCTTGTTTTGCCTAGAAGAGAAGCTGATTTTTTAGTGTAGGCGGTTGAATTTGGACCAATTGCATCTGACCAATCTGAACCGGACTCCGGTATTACTTGAAGCCGGAGACATGCTTTTCCCGCGCAACCATCGCTCATGACGAGAATTCAGAATAGATAGAAGCCACAAAATGACGGATGCTCGGATCCGGAAAGATATTAACCGTTTTCTGATGCCTTCAGTCACTTTCAATTACTCTCAGTATTCCCAGGGTTGACAGTAGCCCATAGGTTGTGCTATTCGCCACCACTATATCTAAGGAGACCGTTCTGTTCTGTTTTGTGCTCGCTCATCATGACTATCAGCTCTCCACCACCTGGCTTTGTTTTTCTGTCCCGTGCTGTGTTCTTCGTTGTTCTCATTCCATCCTCGACTGTCTGGGCTCTTCAATATTTAGCTGGTCTCAATCTTCCTCTATGGATTCCCATTTTCGTCCCTTTGGCTTTTCAGTTTATCTTTACAGTAGCTCGCAATTGCTTAACGAGCATTAAAATCAAAAGGGATGCCGCCGCGCGAGGGGCAACCATGGCACCGAGCGTTCAGGGAGGTAGTTTCTCTATCTTACGAGAACTGGTATACGGTTTTAGGAATGGATACCCGAGTGCGTTTGCGTCTAGATTCTGCATAGTGCTTCAAGCTAACAGTGATCGGGTTACAATCAGGTGAAGTATTCCAGAAGTGGAGTGAACAATATGGAAATACCTTTACTTTCAACACATTTTCGGACAGACGGGTGAGTGCACTTTGTGGACCTGTTTGCGCTTCTCGATCTGACTCCTACCTGAGATATTGACCACTGAACCGGAGCACATCAAAGTGTGTAGCGACTACTGATCACCTCAACCGTATCCCCCTGATCGACCCCTTCAGGCCATCCTAGCGACTCAATTTCAAGACTTTGAAAAAGGTTTGTCGTTGCCAGCCAGCTCAAACTTACTGTTTGCTTATCGGCTTCTAACTTTAGGTCATCATTTCTATGTTGCTGCGGAGTCTCTTCTTGGTGCGGGCGTTTTCAACTCAGATGGTGAGAGCTATTCATGCATTTGGCGTCACATGCTGAACATTTTCGTGCAACAGATGATATCTGGAAGTGAGTATACCCTGTAAAAAGTCTACTTGCACTGAACATCGCACCAGATTTCATCGCTCAATGACAAGGCCGCTTTTCAACAAGGACCGAATTTCCGACTTTGACAACTTCGAGAGACATGCTATGAGTACCATCTCTCAAATCAAATCAAGATTGAGGGAGGGATATCCGGTCGATTTTCAGGTGAGTGTCTCGAAGCATCTGTCTTTACATCAACCTTCTAACGACAGCGAATCGCGATAGGACGTCGTTGCTCGCTTCACCCTGGATTCCGCTACTGAATATCTCTTTGGAAAGGATGTGAACTCGACATCCGCGGGTCTCCCTTACCCGGCGGGGTCTCCGCTTTCCGACAATCCCCACTTTGTCAACCACCCTTCCAATACCTTCGTCAAGGCATTCGCCGCGGCCCAAGGGAATAGTGCACTTCGTCTCCAAAGAGGGCAGTACTGGCCGCTTTTTGAATTCTGGGCAGACGCAGTGAAGCCCATGCGGCAAGTCGTTAATGAGTTCGTTGAGCCTCTGCTCGTCGAGGCGCTCAATAGAAAGACCAAGGGTGACAAAAGGGTAGATGATGAGAAGGACGTTGATGAGGGGATGTCCTTGTTGGCTCGTCTTGTGGAGAATACCGATGGTACGTGTCGTTGTCTACCCTTCAAAGACGAGAGTTGCTAACAATGATGCCTATAGATACTAAGGTCATTCAAGACGAGCTCACGAACATCTTGGTCGCTGGTCGAGACACTGTAGGCTCCTCGACGTCACTTTGTTCAAATAAACTTATGAATGATGTCCGCGTAGACGGCTTCTCTTCTGACTTTCGCGGTGTATATGATGTGCGAACATCCTAAAATGGCTACTCGCTTACGCTCGGAGATCCTGGAGAAAGTTGGCACAAAGACACCCACGTATGAGGACGTCCGTGATATGAAATATCTACGAGCATTCCTGAATGGTACGGTTACCGGTAATTCTATCGAATCCATTTCTGATGATATCTGTCTAGAAACGTTACGGCTATATCCATCTGTGTAAGTGTTCCAAATTTCTGGACATGAGAGGTACTAACCGCGCCAAATTTCAGTCCCCTGAATGGCCGGTAAGTTTTATCACTCCTTTTTGCCCTTTGCCTTGACACCTCGATGTACTAGTTTATCCAAAGTGGCAACGACGCTTCCGAACAAAGGGCACGCACCGTTTTACGTGCCAAGTGATACGAGGTCAGTGTTTTATTATATTCGGGTATCTTCGAATTTATCTGATGTGATACTATAGGGTGACATATTCGGTATTCTTGATGCATCGACGAACGGATTTATGGGGACCGGACGGTAGGGCATGACTATCGCTACCGGTATATTGCCTGCTTAAGCATAAATCCAGCTCTCGAATTCGACCCCGATCGATTCCTCGACAGTCGTCTGCATAAATACTTGACCCCGAACCCTTTTATTTTTGTCCCATTTAATGCAGGACCAAGAATTTGCCTCGGTCAACAGGTGAGAGCCTTTATTCTGGAGAGCGCTTTCTAACCCTTCTCGTTAGTTTGCATACAACGAAGCATCATACTATCTTATTCGACTCCTCCAGACGTTCTCTTCTTTCAGTCTTGCGACGGATGCTCAACCTGCTGAAGGAATTCCTCCCAAGAGTTGGACCAAGGCTCCCGGAACGACGAAGGGAAGAGATAAGATCATGTTTGGGTTGCATTTGACAATGTATGCGAAGGTCAGTGTTCCTGAGAATGCAGCCTTCAGTCTTGAAATGACCTTGGTTAAATAGGCTGGTATGTGGGTCAGAATGGAAGAAGCGAAGGATTATTCATAACGGTCCAGTAAATTCGAGCAGCTAATGAGATACATGACATCTTTGAAGAAACTTCGTAAGACCCATGCGAAGATAAGAGTAGTTAATCAAGTACGGAATGCACAACTTAGTTTCTTTAATATGTCTGTATTATGTGGATGCGAGCGCGAGAGCGCTGTTGTGCCGACCAAGCCGACAGCTGACGCTAGTAAAGGCAGCTCAAGTCAAAAAAGAAAACGAGACAGTCGATCGGCAACAACGAAAAGGGATGACGGCGAGCTCTCGTCAACATTTGAACGTGTTGAAACCGAGATGATCCGGACAAAGTTCAGCTGTGATAAACGGCCTGTGTTTATGTTTTGAGATCAATATCTGGCGCCGTATCTCGAAGAAGAAGTAACCACCGATCTTGGATCGATCGAGGACCGAGTTTGTATTTGTCTCGATCGCGAGGAGTAAAAAAGAGTCCTTGGCAGAAGCAATTGCTGGTACCGCGTGCACCACACCTCTGGACCTCCAAAATCCGTCCGTCCCAATCCTCGGGGAAAGTATCTACACCTATCTTCGCACAAGGCCCGCATGTTAGATTCTTGACCCTCAATTGTGAAGATGGACGGGAGTGTCGACGGCAAGCCTATAGGAACGTCGACGCTGCACCCAACGGCAGGTAATTATTCCTTGCGGATGGTGGATAACTTATATTGACTAGGCTATCAGAATCAGCTTGGCCAGACTTTGATTGCGAAACCCTTCAACGAGCGTGTGAGGGGCCGTATTCATCGATGAATGGTCTATTTTTCCCGCCGGTCTCAGAGTCACCAGCACGAGCGGCGTCAACATCTATGCATTGACCAACGAGCAGAGGAAACTACAGAGGTAAACATAGCGCACATGAATTAAATAGAATGTAGTCTTGATAGGGAGGGAGACGAGAGGGATGCATAGTACATAATGGGAATACCATAACAGTATCCTAGTCGGCGATGTAAATCAAAAGAAATACAAGAATGTGATATCTCCGGTTATGACGTCGACTGAGGCCCTCTGGACGGCTCTTGCGCAGGTACACGTTCACGAGCAATACCAGCGCGAGACGCTCGTGTCAAACCGGGGGTCAAAGCCGTGTGACAGTCTTGCAAAAATGAAAGTGACGTTGGCGTCAAAAAGGCTATGAGGAAATCTATCAGTGGGTGATTCAGAGGAGATTTATCGAAATCTTTACCTGAGGTAAATGCTTCAATGTTGTCGCATCGGCCAAGACCCTCCGCTTCAAAAGGTGAGGAAACGAATGAACGAATACCGCAGAACAACCCACCACAGAGACAGCTGCTCAAATCGTAATGAACAAGTAGATGGTAACAATGATGCCGGAAAGGCAGTTCCAGTTCAAAAAAGACAACGAGATGACGTCGAGGTCTGGTCAACATTGAACGCGTTGGAAACGTGCAGATCTTAACAAAGTCCTGCTGTGATAATGACACCGCTGCTGGGCCCATCCTCGGCATTCGTGCAGAGTGCCAAGGCTTTCAATGAGACGGGCTGTGTTATATTTTGAGATCAACGTGTGGGGAGGAAACACAAAGACTCACCTCGGCAGGAGTGATTGCTAGTAGCGCGTGCACCACAATTATCTCGTGCGTACGTGACACGCCTGCTGCGTTCCCTCTCGACATCCAAAATGCATGCATCCAACCCTCAGGGAAAGCGTCTGTGTCTGTCGTCGCGCAAGTGCCGGATGGAGAGTATCGCAAGCAAGAGCGACTTGTGTCGTTTGGTGCAAAACGAGGGATATCCATGGCTATCCAGAAGGAACAATGCCACCTTGGGCTGAGCAGATTCGCCGCGAGTTTGTGATAAGGTTTAGGGTGAGTCTCGTTTTCCCACGGAGCATTCAGACTCAGACTGATGCTG